>JAABKJ010005927.1:0-22484 GCA_011634705.1 Andricus grossulariae | reverse complement strand
AAGCCAAAAAGACGACTTTTCAACAAAACAGTTGAATTTTCAACCAAGAAGTATGACCTTTTAAGAAAAAATTGATGAATTTTCAAAAAAATAATTTTCGATAATTTATAGACTAATAAAAAACAAATTTAAATAAACACAGAATATAATTTTTAATACTTGGAAAATTTTGTGACACTTTTTTTACACTATTTAAAAAATTGTTGCAAACTATTTACACTATTTTTGATTGGAGGTTTAACTATTTAACTAATCATTCTTTTTTTTTCGTGAAGAAATAATTTTCTTCGCTGAAAATGTAATAAGTCAATTTTTTTATTCAAAATTTAATTTTTATATTGAAAATTGATTTTTCCTGATTAAAAATTCATGTATTTTGTTTGAAAATTCGTCTTTTTGGTAGAAGATTAATCTTCATGGTTAAAAATTCATCCTTTTTGGATCAAAATGCAACTGCTTGGTTAAAAATTAATCTGTTTTTTTTTTCAAATCTTTCTTAAAAATTTATATTTTTGTTTTAAAATTCAAATACTTTCGTATAAAATTTAAATATTTTCGTATAAAATTTAAATATTTTGTTGGAAGTTCGTTTTTTGGATAAAAATTAATTTTTTTGTGATACTTTTTCATTTATAATTTGAAAATTCAACTATTCGGCAGAACATTTATATATTTTGTTGACAATTAGTTGTTTTAACTGAAAATTGAACTATTTGGTAGAAAATTAATGTAATTTTGTTGAAAATTTTTTTTTTTAACGAAAAATTCAACGATTACATTTTTGGTTGAAAATTCTTCAAAATGAACATTTCTGTCAAAAGATCAACTTTTTGGGTTGAAAATTTTTATTTTTGGTCGAAAATTCACCATTTTTGTTGAAAATTCGTTCTTTTGGATTGAGAATTCAGCTTTTACGGTAGAAAATTCATCTTTCTTGGATGAAAATTCATTTCTGTTCGCTGAAAATGAACTTTTTGGTCAAAAATTCAACTTTTTGAGTTGAGAATTCAACTCTCTTAAAAAAAAATTGGTCTTTTTGGCTTGAAAATTCAACTATTTGGTTGAAAATTGATATTATGGTGAAAATTCGTCTTTTGGTAGAAATTAATCTTTTCGGTTGAAAATTTATCTATTTAGTAAAAAGTTCAACATTTTTGTGGAAAATTCTTTCTTCCGGATCGATAATTAATCTTTTTTGGTAGAAAATTCATCTTAGAAAATTCATCTTTCTCGGTTGAAAATTCATCTCTGTTAACTGAAAATCAACTGTTTTGTCGAAAATTCAACTTTTTGGGTTGAAAATTCATCTGTTTTCTCAAAAATTGGTCGTTTTGGTTTGAAAAATCTGCTATTTAGTTAAAAATTAATGTATTTTCTTGAAAATTTGTCTTTTGGTATAGAATTAATCTTCTTGTTTGAAAATTCATCTTTGTAGATAAAAAATTTCACTATTTTGTTGAAAGTTGAATTATTTTTTGAAAAATCCAACTATATTATCAAAGTTATCTTTTTGGTCGAAAATTCAACTGTTCTATTGAAAATTCATCCTGTTGGATTAAAAATTCATCTTTCATAATAAAAAATTCATCTTGCTTCATAGAAACTAGAAACTTCATCACTGTTGGCTGAAAATGAACTTTTTTGTCGAAATTTTAACATTTCAGTTTGAAAATTCTGTTTTCTAAAAAATTGTTCTTTTCGCCTAGCAAAATCAACTATTTGGTTGAAAATGCAACTAAAAAATTTTTCTGTCTCGACAATACTGGTCCTTCCTTTGTCTGCACAGTCTGAAAGAATTTTTAGCAACAATTTTGAAAAGTAACCAAGTTTTACTCACATTTAAATTATATCAAATTCTCTCTAGAGCTCCAACACGTGGGGTTGTTTAAAAAGTGTCATGTCTCCCTAAAGACTTTTTAGCGGTTCGTTTGAGGGTCAGTTTCTTGTCAAAGAGAAGCTCCCGACACCCGAGATAAAATCTGGAGGTTCTGTCGGTCGATCCGGCACTTGTGAAAGGATCTCGCATTCTTTCATGCTCGTTAGATGAGAGTCAGGGCTTCCCATCGCACCCTTCACGTCGCGTGTCTGTAAGAAGACATAAGGGGACCCTCTCGAGTTCCGTATCTTATCCCCGGTGATTTCGTTTTATCAGGAATCTCGGACCAGTCCGCGACCCATGGCCCCAATCTTGCAGGAGTGAAGCCAATACCCCGAGAATTCGCTGCTGTGATTTTTATGGGCTTGAACGTGCGTGTATTGGTTTTTTTCGTGACCATCTATTTAAGAATTGAAAAAAAATTGTGACTATCCATTTTTATCGCTTGACTATCGACTATCGCTATATTACCATGACAGTGAGAGTAACAGACTCTTTATGAATTTTTGAAAAATCGTGACTATCCGTGTTTATCGCGTGACTATCGACTATCTTCAACTCACTTTGTCCGTGTATGTCTATGTACAGTCATGCTCGATGCGATGTTCATTCATTTTTCTCTGTGCGGCTATCGACTATCTCTGTCTTGCCTTGACTATTACTCTCTATGTGCAGGGCTGCCACAGTCATTTACTTTAATCACCTTTCTTTCAATAAATTAAAACAGAGAACTCAAGAAGTAACCACTATTGAATTCTGGTCTATACCTTTTTCTGAATTGTATTGAATTCTTTTGATTTTCTCTGAATTCTTTGGATTCCGCTTGAAATTCAGTAAATTCAATAATTTTTTGGGGATTTTGAAAATTTGGTTCCATTTACCTGACTTAAAAAACATTTGTCTTGAATTCTTTTAAATTTCACCAAGTTCTCTTAAATTCCCTTCAATTCTTTTCAATTCACTCAAATTTTACTGGAATCAATGTATTACTTTTTATTTTTTTGAATTTTTTTCAAATAATTAAAATTCATTTAGAATTCACCCTGAATTTGTTTGAATTCTCCTTAATTTTTTTGAATGTCCTTTAAATTCTTTTGAATTCTTCTAAATTCACCCAATTCTATTCACTTAATGAATTTTTTTATTTTTTCAAAGTGTCCTAATTCACTACAATTTTATTTAATCCGTTGTTTGCTTCTACATTTTTTCAAACTTACTTAAATTCTGTTGAATTTGTCCTGAATTCTGATCACTTCTGTTTTACTCAATTCGATTGAAATTTGTTGATTTTAAAAATTTTGTTCAATGGACTCAAATTCTTATGGATTTAAATAAAGTCTCTTGAATCCCCTTGATTTAAAAAAAATTGTTTTTTTTTAATTGATTTAAATTATTTTGAATTCTTAGGAATTTATCCTAAATTCGCTAAAATTCACCTGAAATTCTTGTAAATTTAATCGAATTCCTCTCAATTCTCCTAAATTCCAGTTTGACATAAATCAGTGGGATGTTTGGGACTTTTTTCAATTCATTTGAATTCTTATGAATTCACCTTGAAATCTTCTGAATTCACTCAAATTTTACTGAAATCAATGGAATATTTTGGATTAAAATTTTTTTGCAATTCATTTTAATTCATTTGGAATTCAATTTGAATTCTTATTAATTTACTCTGAAGTCTTTCTTTCCTTGAATTATTTTGAATTCTTCTAAATTCACTCAATTTTACTAAATTCGATGGATTTTTTTATTAACAATTTTTCATTTTAATTCGCCTTTAATTTTCTTCACTCCAATTTCAGTTGATTCGATTAAAAATATTTTATTATTAAAATTTGGTTCAATTTGATTCAAGGATTTTTTTAATTCCTTTCAATTACTTTGAATGCAACTTGAATTTTTTTTAATTCTCATGAATTTATTCTGAATTCTTTCAAGTTAACCTGAAACTCTTCAAAATTTCATTAATTCCTCTGAATACATACAAATTGTATTTGATTTATGTTGTCTCTCTTTAAAATTTTTTCCAATTGATTCAAATGATATTGAATTCACCGTGAATTCTGTTTACATTCATTTTACTCAATTCCATGTACATTTTTTTATTCTAAAAACTTTCTTCAATTCACTGAAATTCTTATGGATTTCTTGAAAGTCTCTTGAATTTTCTTGAATCCTTCTAAATGGACTCCAATTTGACTGAAATCAATGGCATTTTTTTATTATAGTTAAATTTCAATTCGAATTCTTATAAATTTCATCGAATTCTTTTGAATTCCACAGAACGATAATCACATTATTAATGCACATTAGTCACTTTTAGTCAATTTTAGTCACATTTTGGGTTATAAATGATTCACTTTTGATCCCTTTTTTTACTATATACATACACTAGGGTGGTCCAACGCCCCCCCCCCTCCCAAACAAAAGTTTCCATTTTTTGCTCTGTAGGTCGAAAAAAAATTTTGCAGTGCATTTTTGGACCACCCTAATTTATACACCTGCATCATAGATGATTATTATCATACCAGGACTATCAGTTTTTCTACGCATGACTATCGACTATCTCCAATTAATTTTCACTATGATTCCAAATACCTTCATTAAAGATAGTCATCGCTATCAACTACCTCCAACTCACTTCAACTGACTTCAGATAGTTGAAAAATTACATTTGATAAAATGTGCAAATATCATTCTTTTTTTTCCTGACTATTTTTACAAAATTAAGACAGGTAGTGGAAGCGCGATTGGGTCAACAGGTTCATTTTTCCATGGCCATCTGTGGACGGTTAAGCTCTTCTCTTTAAGAATTATCGAAAAATCGTGACTATCTGTTTTTCCGTTTGTCTATCGACTATCACAACTCACTTCGACTGTGGATATTTACATACCATTATCACATATGAACACGCCTATCCTTTTATCTACACCTAGCTATCGACTATCTTTAAATCACTTTGACTATGACTCCGTACAACTGCATCATAGATGTGCATGACTATCCATTTTTCGTCTTGTGTCTATGAACTACCTTAAACTCACTTTGACTATGCCTGTCTGTATACCGTCATCGCAGATTGTCATGACTATCCATTTTTATCCGTGTGACTATCAACTATCTCTAACTCACTTTGAATATGCCTGTCTATATAAAATCATATTAGACTGTCATGACTTTCCATTTTCCACGTCTGACTATCGACTATCCCCAACTTACTGTAACTACGTACTTTGATAAAATTAACGTAAAGGTTTAGACTACCTAATATCGTTCCCTAGCCCCATAATTTCGCTCCTAAAGTCGAGATTCCTCCTTGAGTATGGACGGTAGCGAAAGCGCGATTTGGTCCACAGGTAGATAGGTAGGTACTTGCAAATGATTTGAAATGCAAATGAGTGTCTCGTGTCGCATAAGCACGCCAAGGTTATAAAGCTAAGGTTCTCGTGTGGAAGCATCTGCGTTAGTATGGTAACTTCTAGCATACAAAATCTAAGCTCTACTATATACGCTTCTTCGTGTGCGATTATGATTACCTATTTCCCTCTGCACCCCAAGAGCAGCAATGACAGTATTTCCGGTTTAACTCCCGAATTGGGATCGCCCTGAAAACGACGTCACTACCCTGTGAAAACGTCTCCGAAGATAGGGTGCAATCTCGACGATCGACAAACACTGCTGCTTAAATATTTGCCCTCGGGATAACGACGAGGATCAACCTGTAACAAGTGATTTCACGTGGCAGCTTCCGGTTCTACGAAATCTTTAAGCCCTTTTTCTATAGGTAAAAAAACGGGTTTCGGAAGACAAAAAATAAACACCTGTATATGGGAACAGCTGACTATCCATTTTTCGAAAATCTATGAATATTTATTTTCAGGGCGAAAACTAGATAGCCAATCATCTGTGTTGACTCTTATCGGGCACTCAATATAGATAGTCAATCTGACTATCCATTTTTCGATAATCTACCAATATTTCTTTCTGCTGTAAAAATATAGTCAGCCTGACCGTCTGTAATGACTGTAATAGACAGTCCGGCTGACTAGCAGTTTTTGAAAATATTTTTTGTCCAATGGAGAAAAGGTTCACGATCTATAATGCCTGTCATATATGCAGTCATCAGAGATACACAAGCTG
Source organism: Andricus grossulariae (assembly GCA_011634705.1). Taxonomy (NCBI): domain Eukaryota; kingdom Metazoa; phylum Arthropoda; class Insecta; order Hymenoptera; family Cynipidae; genus Andricus; species Andricus grossulariae. The sequence goes on along the minus strand of JAABKJ010005927.1, from coordinate 16,467 downwards.
ACTATCCATTTTTCGAAATTCTACCAATATTTCTTTTCACGGGGGAAAATACATGTTACATAGTCAGTCTGATCATCCACGATGACTGTTTATAGTACAGATATTCAAGATAGTCATAGATAATCGCACTGACTATCGGTTTTTCCAAAATCATGAAGAAAAGCTTGAAAATTCATAATAAATATCCTATACAGTCATCAGATATGGTCAAGCTGACTATCCCCTTTCCTTCGTGGAAAGAAATAGATTTTCCAAGGATCATGATTAGAGAGGATCAAGTTAGGAAAGTTTCTTTGGAAATTATTCCGTTGATTCGGGCAATTGGAGTAACCTTCGAATTAGCAGGGCCTATCTACAAACTTTCTTTAACTTCTAACCCTCCACGAAAAAATCGTCTCGAGATAAACAGTATTCTTGCCTCGATCCGATTTTTTTTTCTTCAAACAATTCTCAGCCACCGTAAATTATTTCTAGATAGTTCAACTACAGATGTAAGCCCTTTCTTGATCAATCTAAAAGTCTTTAAAAAAATGTGGAACTTCTGAAAAATTCTTTAAACATGTGAACTTTCTTGTTGAATCAAAAATTGACCAAATTTTTTATCACAAATCCAAGCACACAAAACTTGTTTAAAAAAAGCTTTTTTGCCCCACTGTGCGCTGGGAACCGATTTTATTAAAATTCAGAGAGTATGAATTTAGAAAGTCTGGAAGAGGAATCCCTGTGGAATACTTGCACCGGTTTGAGGGTGGTTTTTGGATGTGGGTGTGATTAATTTAACTCGTTTGTTGGCTGAGGGCTGGCAACGAGGTCGAATCAAATCTCGCTGAATAGGAGGTATGCGAGGGCCAAGGAAGGTAACGAATGTTCCCAGCGAGTTTCTGAAACCTGCTCACTGGACAGACACCTGTTTACCACACCAGCCTGTCGGTCACCATTACTAAGCATTGTGTCTGTGGTTTCAGGCCGATTTATAACCTCGACGGCCACCCGCACCAGGGACATTTATTAAACCTCCTGTTACCGGCTTTTGGGGATTTGTGGTCTTACGAGGTCGGAAAACGTCATAAAATTGACATCATCAGCCTTCAATCATCTGGAGAACTTTAAATTACAAGAATCTTGTCAAGTTCATTTGAATAAATAAATGGGACTTTATCAGGCTAGTCCACTGCTAGGGCGGACCAAAAAAAAGTTCGAATTTTGATGAGAATTTCCCCTACTTCCCCTCCCTTCCCCAAATTCAACCGCCCCTACTTCTCGTCCCCTCACTTCTCCTCGCTCACTACCTCTAATTCTCTTCCACTTCTACTTCCCCTCTCCTTACTTCTCCTATTCACCTCCCCTTCACACCTTCGCTTCCCTACTAACCTTCTCCTCGCTTCCCTTTACTTACTCCCCCTAATTCTCCTCTCCACACTTTCCCTCCACTAGTTACTTTCACTTCCGTACTATCTCTGTCCTCACTTCTCCTACTTTCCATCCCCGCACTTCCCCTACTCCGTATACTGATCACCTTCACTTCCCTAATGCCCCTGTCATGACTCCCCCTAATTCCTGTCCTCTCACTACCCCTCGCTCACTCCCTTTAATTATTCTCACCTCACTTCCTTTACTTTCGATCCCCTAACTTCCCTTTTGCTAGTCACATTCACTTCCCTACTATCACTCTCCTCACTTCCTTTACTTACCGTTCCCTCACTTCACCTACTTCGCCTCCCGACCTCCCCTTCTCCCCTTCTCACCTGCACTTCCTGACTATATCTCTTCTCACTCCTCCTAGTTCCCCTTCCCTACTTACCTTCCCTTTCCTACTATCCCTCTCCTCACTCACCCTACTTCCCCTCCCCTGCTACCCTGCTCCCCTGCTCACTTTTACCACCCTACTATTCCTCTCCTCACTTCTCCTACTTCCAATTCCCTCAGTTCCCCTCACTCATTCTCCCTAATTCTTCTCCCCTCACTTCCCCTCCCGGGACTGAAACTATGAGGGATTTCGCGGTATATTGATCATAAATATTATTTTTGTGTATTTTTTTCACAGATCATTTTTGATCGTCAAATCAAAAAGTTTCATATAATTATTAAATTAATAATTAATTGTTTAAACATTTGTACTCTGTCAATTTAATTTTTTGTTAATTGTTTAAAAATCTGTTTATTGTTTAAATGTAACTTTTGACTGGAATAAGGCAGAAAAATGTAGATTTTTGTTAATTTGTCATCAAACTCGACAGAGTTCTGGTATGTTATTTTTACCGCTTATCCATAATTGTTTAAACAATTTTCTTTTTTTTTTGTCGAAAAAAGTTTCCAAACATGTGGAAATCATTTAAACAACTATAGGTAACAAATAAAGAATGTCAACATAAGAGGAGCTGATGAAATTGATTGCTAAATTTTCAAAAAACTGCACTTTTCTGAACTATCTCAGTGAAAAGTTATATTTAAATAAAGACAAATTATTCAAACAATTAACAATAAAGTTAGTCGATCTTTTTTCATCTTTGATTTAAACCAATTAATTCATTATACTCAGAGGTGTAAATTTGTAATATTTTGTTGCAAAAAAATGTAATAACAAATTTATTATTTAAAATTTATTGGATAGATCGTAAAAATACCATAAATACCAGAAATTATTCAAACAATTACAAATAAATTCAATTGATTGTGTTGATTTTTTATTCAAACCATAGTTCATGTTACTCAGAAACGTGTTAATTCGTTTGACATTTTGTAGACAAAAATTGTTTAGACAAATTTAAATCGCTTAAAAAGTTGATAGTAAATGTTAAAAATACAATATAGATCAGAATTTGATGAAGATTGTTGAAAAATGTGCAAAAAAATACTGCATATTTCTGGCTTATTCCAGTCACAAGTTACATTTAAGCAATACAAAATTCGTTAAATAATTAACAATAAATTAAATCGGCGGTTCTGATTTTATATTGCCTAATCAGTTTATATTATTGTGACGAGATCGATAATAAGACAGATATAAATAAAGCTGTCTTACAATTAGTTTTGGATCCAGAAAATTAGATCGTTTTGAGCTGAAAATGATAATCAGAACGATATGCATCGGTTCAACATCCCGGGGTGTACTGTCTGATTAAGCGATTTTTTATAAACAAATTTTTCAAAAACTTGTCAGAAGTGATTTCGAGAACTTGAATAATTAAATCCCACTTGTTACTGAATTAATTTTAGATTAGTTAGAAATTTGTTGGCGCTGTGAGGGTAATCTTGACGAAGCATTCCGGAGAAGAATGATCATCGCTCGATTAACGAGGAAAACCCATTTTTCTGATCCTCATTAATATCTTTACACTAACCTGTGTCTTTCAGTAAAAAGTGTAAGGCCTACCACTCGACAGGTATAAAGTTGTCTAAAAATTATCTTTGGATCCGGAAAAGTGGATTATTTTGATGCTAATTTAATGATCAGAATGCTAAGCAATGCTTCATTATATCAGGGTGTACTGTCTAATTACCTGATTTTTTACAAACAAATTTGACAAACACTTGCTAGAAGTGATTTCGAGAACTGGACTAATTAAATCCCACTTGTTACTGAATTAATTTTTAATTACTTAGAAATTTGTTGGCGCGGTTAGGGTAATCCTGACGAAGCATTCCGGAGAAGAATGATCATCGCTTGATTAACGAGGAGAACTCATTGTTCTGATCCTCATTAGCATCTTCACACTATCCTATAACTTTCTGTAAAAATTGTCAGGCCTACCACTTGACAGATATAAAGTTGTCTAAAAATTAGTTTTGGATCCGGAAAAGTGGATTATTTTGATGCTAAAATGATAATCAGAATGATATGCATCGGTTCAACATCCCGGGGTGTACTGTCTAATTAACCGACTTTTTATAAACAAATTTGACAAACACTTGCCAGAAGTGGTTTCGAGAACTTGACTAATTAAATCCCACTTGTTACTAAATTAATTTTTAATTACTTCGGAATTTGTTGGCGCTGTGATGGTAATCCTGACGAAGCATTCCGGAGAAGAATGATCATCGCTCGATTAACGAGGAGAACCCATTGTTCTGATCCTCATTAACATCTTCACACTGGATAGAAGGGAAAATCGCAAATCTTCATTAGACCTTGGTTCATTAGGTCGACGGTGCTCGAGGGAGAATTTTGGATTTTATCATCCCTTTCGTCCCTTTCTTCATGATTCTAACGACGGGGTTGCGTAAGACCGGACATTTCAATAAACCATGGGAAACGCGACCCAAACCGCTGACCACCGCGTCCTGGTCAGCAGCTTCCTGAGTGAAATTGCGCATGTCCTTGTGGCACGTTCTGACCCCCGAACCCTGCCAGAATAAGGGAGATGGATCGATCTCATCATTCGACCCTCACAGGGGTTAAAGGGTAAAACTCTTATGGGGATGCAAAGTCGAATTCCAGAGACACAGATGTGGACAAATGAACTCTCCTGCGTATCAACCAACTAAAAATATAAAACAAACATCTAGAGAACAAAAATTAATGATAATAATATATCGGTCAAAATTAAAAATTTCTGTTATTGTGAGTTTTAACATCTTTCCTTAAAAATAATGTTTTTTTCTCGGAAGATGACTTGATGCAAAAAATGAAACAGTTTATGGGAAAATTTTGGTCAGCACTGTTTTTTTTAGTAAAAAATAATATAAAATTCGAAATAAAAATAAAAATTTTCTATTATTGTTAGAGATTTTCGAAAATACGCGCTTTCTAGAATTTTGCAATTGCATTTTTCTTTAAATTAAAATTGTACTTCAAATTTCTTCACCTTTAATAAAAAAAAACATTACTTTTTAAATTATCGGTTACAGTTTAAGAAATTTTAAAAGAATATTTACTCGAAAACGTGATATTTGTACATTTTCAAATAATTCTAACTTCAATACAAAGTTTTCAGTTCAATTTCTAATTTTATATTATACTTTAATAACCAAAACTGTACTTACAAAAAACGTGCCATCTTTTTTTGTCGCATAGTTCAAGGAATTTATTCACAAGTATTGTTATATTTCGAAAATTGTCAAGTATTTCGAGGTATTTCTGAAGACTTTAAAGAATTACATTTTTTTTAGATTTATTAAAATATTGCAAGGAATTTTCAATTGATTTCAATAATTTTAAGGGACTTTAACATTTTTTAAAGATATTATGGTAGTTTTAAAAATTTTACAGAATTTTCAAGAGATTTCAAAAGACTTCAAGGGATTAAAAATACCTTAAATACTAATCGGCAGGGAAAATGAAAAATTAGTCAAGGAAAGGTCAGGGAATTTTCAAAATGAAGATTTTCTGCCACCCTGTTTGTGGATTCTGCTCATGGCATAGAAATAGAATTTTTAACAAAAATAGTTAAATTCTCTACGAAAGAGATGAAAGTAAATGAAATGATTTTTCATCAAAAAAGTCCAAAATAGGCCCCCTCAATTTGGTAACGTAGTTTATGGACCAAATGTAATTATTAGAAATTTTGCAAAGGTGTGAAAAGGTCTAAGAAATTATTTAAAGTGGTTGATACCAGACATAGAGATCATGGTCATTTTACAGGTAAATTAGGTGGACCCTCCCATGAAAACTGTAATCTAAACATTACTTTTAATCAATGAAGGGTTGAACCCTGGGGGATTTGGTTAAAGTTTGTGTGATGATCTGTGACAAAGATGGGGAGGGGTTGACAAATTTTTCAAAATAGCGTGACGTAGTTTTTTTAGAATTCTTGCAATATTTACAAATATTTTTAACTTTGATGGATCAACCCTATTCTATGATATAGAAAGTGAAATAATAAAAAAAGAGAGTATAAAGTTTATTAAGAGCTAGTCTGGCAATGAAATTTCATCTTAAATTGAGTAAATAACTGCAGAAAGTGCTTCATATTGCGGATCGTTTATAGAAAGCTTATAATTTCATTCCCTAATAGACTGGTTGCTTTTACTCAGTTAAATATACAAATTCGACGATAAAATGGAATTCATTGTTGGTAACTGAATCGCAGCAGATTTTCCTTTTTCATCACTCCTTCTCTCTCTCTCTCGCTCTCTCCTACGAGAGGAATATTTATGGTGAATAAATCTACGGAAGTCCGGAGAGCGTGGATCGCGCCGTTGGGAGAGAGTATTATATAGTATTCTGGGAGGGCGGGAAAATCGGTCTGGGCACTTTCTGTTTGCCCATCCAATGAGTATTTCGATGTAAACGGGGTCGGAGAGAGTAGAATTGTTTAATTTCAGTGAACATGGCTGCTTTCGATGTTTGGCGAACCGAGTTCGAGAAGCTTGAAACATTTCAAATAAGGAGGATATTATAATTTTTTCCCATTTTTTTTAATCGACCACTACTTGGTTAAGAATTGTAACATTTGGTTGAAAATGTAATTATTTTGTCGGATATTTAAATATTTAGTTTAAAGTTGAACTTCTTTGTTGAAAATTCATTTTTTTTTTTGGTTGAAGATTTATATATTTGGTTGAAAATTCAACTAATTTGTTAAAAATTTGTTGCATTTTTGGTTTAAAATTAATTAATTTAACTCAAAATTGATCTATTCCATTTTTGGATACAATTTTTTCTTATTTTGTTTAAATTTCAACTATTTAGCTAAAAATTAATCTTCTTTTTTTACAAAATGCATTTTGTATTACGTTTTAATTTTAAAAGATTAATAAAATTAATTATATGTTCCAACTTCAATATTAACCAAATAATAACATTTTTAATTTCTAATGGCGTCCCTACAAGAAATTTTTACAGATCTAATAAAATTCGCTAATGAGGGTCACCATTGCGTGCCGAATATCAAAATTTTGAAGAAAATTGAAAAATTTGTTTAATAATGGATTTAAAAAATTTTTTATATTGTTTATATTATGAACTAGAAATCCAGAGAATTAAACTCGCGCGTGAATTTACTGCTAGTACTGTAATAATTATAGAATAACACGTAGAAAATAAAAAACTAAAAAAATCATACAAGTAACATCTAAAAAGTTAATAGAATACCCCCTTTACTGCATATTGTAAAATATTATACTACAAGAGACTATAAAAGATATCATACTTAAACCCAACTACATTTTCCTCATAATAAAATTCTCAAGACGAATTATCCCTAGATACCAGAAGCCATAAATACCATTCCAGGGGAAGGGGGTTCGGTGACATGAGTCTCGCGGGTGTTCCTTTTTGTTCTAGAACTTCCTAATAAATTCATAAGCCCAGAAAGGGGCTTAATATCTACTGCTTTTTCTCACGTACATGCCATGACTGGAAAAGTTCTGACCTGAAATTCAAACATTAATTTTCGTCATTCCAACTGCCTTAATTAGAGACGTGAGGCTCGAGAGTGTTTTTAATTAAGAGCGATAGTGAAGTGAAGCCCTGGCAGAAATCAAAATTTTACACCTCTGTTGTGGCCGGCCATCGAACTTTAGCAAAAGGTCGGATATGTTGGGGGACATTACCATAGCTGCTAAGGGTGCAAGGGTCGACCGAGGTTATGTGATAATTATTAATTGGTTTGTTTAACGCTCAGTGGTGCTCAGGAAGTCGGGTCGAAAGTACAATTTTCAATTAAAAACTATTTTATGGAGAAAAATTAGTCAAAGTAAGCACCGCGCGCCTACAAAAGAGAGTTTCATAGCCTATTAAGACGTTCGTTTCTGTCCGGTTTCTATCCGGGGTTACAAAACCCTAAAAAGAGGTCATTTGACCGTAATAATGTTCCATGTTGAATATTGCGTGTTGCAATTTTAGGATTGAATAAGAATTAAAAAGAAGATGAATTTTAGCTAATCTGAAAATAATATCGCAGTGGAAATGATGAACCGTTAATTGACTTGGTATCTGGAGGTTGAAAACTCCACTAATCACGGAGAAACGTTAATCAGATGAGGTTGGTTTGGCAATCCAGATAATTCTACGAAATACTCGATCGTATTTCTGAACTCCTTCGACATTACCCTGGAGGTGGAGTAGGAAGAGTCTCGTTCCCAGAGCAGCCTCCAATTATCCTGCGGGAACCACGTGGTCCTTGTGGTTCCTATGGTCCCTCTGGACCACCCGCAAAACACCCCTTCGACTATCCAGTCTCTGGAGTCGGCACACCTTAACACTAAAATTACTGCCTTGCTGAATTAGACCCATGATACGTGTTTTAGTGCTGATAATAGTTGACTATAGCAAACTATCCTACAATATATAATACGTTACTGAAAACTAATGTATAGCTCCTAAAAGTATGAATTTATCCTCTTCGAAGAGATTATTTGTACAGATTTGATACATGGAGTTACATGAGTATCTTTATTATTTCAATTGCAACCTTTATGTAAGGTACCGCAGACTTTACTGGTAAGATGATCATGATCACTGTGAAAGTTTCCATTGTATAGGTACATATTTTTCGTTTTAGATAATAAAGTTTATTTTTTAAGATTTGTCAATCAAAGGAGTTAACGAATTTATTTACACAACTTTCGTTTCGGGCAATAAAGTTTAATTTTCAAGGTTTGGCAATGAGTTAAATCAACAAATTTATTATAATTATTATTGACAATAAGGGAATGAGTAATAATAATGTTAAGGAGATTAGTTCAGATTTATCTTCCATTACCAAATTGAAAATGATTGAAAGTGCCCAACATAATAATCTATTTTCTTTGCATCGTTAGCATGCTAAAGTAATAAGGTTTCCCTTGAATAAATGATATGACGCAGAAACAGATCTTAATCCCTTAAAAGATTCATATTCCAGGTTCTCGCATTCCCTTTGAATTTCACGCTTTCCTCTCATAGACCTCTCACGAATCCGTCTCTCTGTTTCCTATAGACATCACTCTGAGCTATATGAACTCTATGTTATATGAAGTTTGTTACCAGTCGCAGTGCAATGTTGCAAACGAGTATTGCCCCTCAGGGCCTTTGCCTCTGTTGGCGCATCAGTTGCAAGATAAAATATACATTATACAAGCTTCCCATGGGTCCTCGTCAGTATTTGAACTATATAGCTCTCGACCATTCCACGTCTGTCGATCGTATAGATTTTACCTTTTCGTACAGTCCATCGTGATCGTGTCTAGACGATGCCTGAATGTTTAATAACATTCGACACCCGGAGAGGTCTTCCTACAATCTACATCCTTCGGAACACGGAAGGTATCGACAGGCAAGATTGTCCTTGCGACAGCCAGGGATGGGAATTTCTATAAAAAGGGCAGCTTTCGATACTCTTAGAATTATTCTTTTCGATTTCGTGCAATTGAATGACATTCTAAAAATAAATCCTGTTGAAAAAAGTGGCGTACCAATATGTCTCGAATATCGCGCAATCATTGTTGTTGAAAACGATGATCACCGTAATTCGAATTGCAACCTTTATGTGCTGTACCGCAGGATTTACCTGAAAAATGATCGTGATCACTGTGAAAATTTACATTTTCAAGCTTTATCAATGAAAGAAGTCGAAGAATCTATTATCTAGGCCCATATATTTAAGATTTGGTCTCTATAGTACAATATTTTAAGTCGAAAGCCTAATTTTTTTAATTTTCAAATAAAACCGAAGCGTCTAAACATTACACTTTTTTCTTCATTTGTATTCCTCAGGATTTTTAGGATCCTTTGGACCCATGATTAGCTTAACAAAAATAATTTAATTTAATTTTCCGCTCAGCCTAAATGTATAATTTTTTTCCTGATAAAAAGGACACAAAATGAGTGTTAAATAATTTCAAATTATATTTGTTCTAAAAGTAGACAATTTCAAATTAAAAGCTTTTGAACTTGAATAATTTTTAATTGCGAATTTAAAAACTGTTACTATATACAATTATTTGGTTTCAAATATAAATCGTTTTTAATTGTACCATTTCACATTGAGTCTTAACTTTTTGACGAGATTCCCTATTTTGAACAATTTAAGGTTATGTTATTTGGTATGTTATTTACACTTAAAAAATTATCAGAATTTGAAAGATACAAAATTTTTGAACAACTTTCCTTTTTTGATTATGTTAGCGTTTTTTTTAGTAGAAATTGTTACTTTCAAAAAGAAATTATTATATTACGAACTAGATTTTTCACCTGAAACTGGTGTTTAAAAAAATCGTTAGATATAAATTCATCGATTTTTGTTTAATATAATAAAATTTATAATCTATAACAATTTCGAATTATGATAGTGCTTTTCGTCAGAAGATGACATTTTTATTGAAAAATCATAATTTCAAAGAAGATTTACAATTTTTTAACAATTTTATGTGTCTTTGTCATTTTACATTGGAAATTGGTATTTTGAAACAAAAATAATTATAATTTGCACATCATTTCTAGATTATCATTCGGGATCATTAAATTCACAATGTTTGGTTTTGTTCACTTTTTATACCAAAAATCGCTATAGATTTAAAAAAACATTTACAATCATTGAACAGTTTTAGATTATCACAACATTTTTCACCGGAAAAAGTGGATTTCAAGCAAAAAACATTAGGTTCAAACGAAGATTTATCATTATAAACAATTGTTAGTTATGTTAGTGTTTTTTTTATCTGAAATTGGTATTTTTTATCAATAACTCAACGTTTTGATTTTCTATATATTGTACAAAAACATTATGTATATTAATTCTGATGTTAAGATATCAATTTCATTGATTATTGAAATTCTTTTCCTTGATTTTCTTTTCTATCATATTTGATAATAGATACTATGAAAAAATAATAATTTTGTACTAATATTAATTTTATATTTTAATTTAGAAATTACACGAGAGAAAAAAGAAAATAATTACTCGCATAGCACGCGTGTTTATTTTCAGAAAAAATAAAATCAATGTTCAGAAGATCCAGAAAAAATCTACCTCAGCCTGGTTTTGAACCGGAAACCTGAGACTGAAAAAAAACCTTCGAGACCTGAGCAGATTTTTTTCTCATTTTTCAAAAAATATTTATCCCAAGTAATCGGTTTATCATAGAAATTTGTATTAATTTTTTTTAATTGCATCCTTCATGTGTTGCACCGCAGGATTTACCTGTAAGATGACCATAATCACTGTGAAAATTTACATTTTGTAGCTACACAACCTTCGTTTCAGATAGTAAAGTTTATTTTGAAGGGTTTTCAATTAAGGAAGTCAAAGCATTTATTATCCAGGCCCCTATTTTCAAGATTTGGTCCCTATAGTACCCAGTTTCTAATCGATATCTTTATTTTTTAATTTGATAAATTTCTAACTCTTGGATAGTGGCGTATTAATTAGTAAAATAAAATTCCAAACAAATAGTTTTCTATTTGTGTAGTAGTATAAGTCATTTCAAGTCCATAATGGATTCACACATCCATGAGGGGCAATACATAAATAAAGTTAAATAAATAACAAAGAAATAGTTTCCCTCGTGCCAAATTAAAACGCAAATTTTTCTCGCGTAGACTGGTGGACAAAATTGCATTGCGTACGAGTAACACGACTCGTTAGCGGCTAATCCGTAAGGGTTGTGGAATGGGGGTGAAAGGGGGTTGCAAATAACACAGTCGTACAGTTTGTGTTAGTTGGGGTAAAATAAGCCACCCCCGTGAGCTCAAGAGTCACCCCCTAAAACGAGTGCGTGGACATTTGAAGGGATGAAAATGGAAGGGGTTGGGGTTGGGGGTGGGGTGTGTTTGGAAGGGGTAGTGCGAGAGAGCACGGGTTTCGTTGATTCAAGTGGGCACGTGATAAAAATGACAATGATGAGTTAATGCAATAACTGTGTTCCCTCCAACCCTCACACGCACCTATTGGTTCGGTGCGTTCCTCTCTGAGCCGGAAGGGCCACCCCGAGGGGCTACATGCTTTCACGTTTGTTACTCTGGACCTACATGTTGGATTTTCCGTCTGGGATTAACACGCCTTTTTACCTCGGCGGATTTTGTTCTAATCTGTTTTTTTTTTATTGGAGGGGGTGGAGGTATTTTTTTATCCTTCAGGGGTGTTCAAGTAGATAAGCAGGGCCAGTACTGAATACAAATTCATAAATTAGCGCAGACTTTCCCACTTTTCCCCATATTTTACCCTTTTACCCATATTATTCCCCTTTCCCCTTTTTAAAGAATTTTTTCCCCCCTGTTTGAAAGCAACTTCCCCTTTTTCCCGCTTAATTGCCTAATTGTTTTTAATTAAAAAGTCTGTTTTATATTTTTGATTCAGAATTTATCTCTTCTTGTTAAAAATTATACTATCTGGCTGAAGATTGAACTATTTTGCTGGAAATTCCTTTTTTTTTATTGAAAATTGTTTAAAAAGTTATCTTTTTGGTAGAAAATTTAACATTTGTCTTTTTGGATTGAAATTTTTTTTTCAAAGGGGATATTCATATTCTTTTGTTGAAAGTTAATTATTTTTAATTGAAAAATCTACTATTATATTTCTTATTAAAAATGCATCTTGTTTTATCGAAAATTCAACTTCAATTTAACATCTTCTTTTGTTAAACGTTCGTCTTTTTAGATAGAAAAAATTTACTTTTGGACTGCAAATTCATCTTTTGCTAGGAAATTTAATTAGTTTGTCAAAAATTCAATTACTTTCACAAAAAAAACATATTTTGTGGCCGAAATTTACACTGTTTTGTTAAAAATTCCTTTTTATTGGTTAAAAATTAATCAAAAAGTAATCTTTTTGATAAAAAACGCAACTGTTTGGTTGAAAATTCTTCTTTTTGTGTCCTTTTTCGTTGAAAGTTCATCTTTTTAAATTTGAAATTCATTTCTTTTGATGAAAGTTAATTATTTTTAATTCAAAAATCTAATATTACATTTTTTGCTAAAATTTCATATTATTTATCGAAAATTCAACTTCAGGTTTCGTTTATTATCTTCTCTTGTTGAATACTGATCTCTTTGGATAAAGATTCGTAATTTTGGGATAAAAATTTATCTTTTTCTGCAAAATTTAATTTTGGGGTCAACAATTCAACGATATCTAAAAACTTATATTTTTTGGTTGAAAATTACACTGTTCTTATTAAAAATTCCTTTTTTAAAAATGAAAATTTATTAAAAGGTCATCCTTTTGGTAAAAAATTCAACTTTTTGGTTGAGAATTCGTCTTTTTGGGTAGAAAATTTATATTTTTGGATTGAAAATTAATTTTTTGGTCGAAAAATCAGCTTTCATGTTTGACAATTCTTCTTTTTTGGTTGAAAATGAACTTTTTTGTTGAAAATTTAACTTTTAAGTTTGAAAATATAACTGTCTTCTAAAAAATTCCTCTTTTGATTTAATTTTTTGGTTAAAAATTCAACTGTTTTGCTAAAAATTCAACTATTTTCTTAAAGAAGTAATCTTTTTTGGTTCAAAATTAAAAAGTTTTGTTAAACACTCGTCTTTTGTACAGAAAATTGGTCTTTTTGGATTCAATATTTATCTTTTGTTTAAAAATTCATTTTTTTTATTTGAAAGTGAATTTCTTTCATTTGAAAAGTCTAGTATTATATTTTGGTTGGAAATTCATCTCTTTTGGTTAAAAATTTTACTATTTCATTCAAAATTGAATTATTTTGTTGAATATTCCACTATTTTGTTGAAAATTCAGCTATTTTGTTGAAAATTCAACTATTTTGTTAAAAAGTCATATTTTTTTGTGGGAAAATCAAATTTTTCCTCGAACATTCGCATATCTATGCTGAAAATTTATCTTTTGGCTGAAAAGTGAAATATAATATTTCTGGTTCAGATTTAATCGATTTTGATTATGAATTCTACTATTTGGTTTAAAATTTATTTATGATGTTGAAAATTTGACAATTTTATGACAAAAATATCTTCTTTGGTCGAAAATTCAACTATTTTGGTAAATATTCGTACTCGTCATTTGAAAATTCATCTTTTGGTAGAAAAGTCTTCTTTAGTTCATCTTTTTTTTCATTCTTTTTCATTAAATAGCCTACTTTTATATTTTTTATTCAGAATGCATCGCTTTTGTTTAAAAGTTCTACCCTTTGGTTAAAGATTTAATTATTTTGTTGAAAATTCAATAATTTTGTTAAAAAATGCCTTAACTCTTGTTGAAAATTGACTTGAAATCTTAACAATATGGCAACTACATTAATGTTTTTTAAAGCAATTTATTCCCCTTTCCCCCTATTTTCGTTTCGCAGTTGTCAGAATCGAATTTTGTGTAAACATTTTCGAAGTTACATTTTAATTTTCCCTTGAATTTTCGATTGTGTAATTTAGTTTTATGGCGTTATCGGGACCCTTTGAGAGCATTTTAGAATCTTAGCACGGACATGAACCACGCAAGCTTTCCAACGGTCTCGAAGTCGGTAAGGTAGAAATTTATACCCAGAATCGGTCGTGTCTAATCTTTTGATTTATTTATTTTAAATTATGGGTCGTCTGCTTTTTGAATAAAATCCACCCTCAAATGAAAGTTGCCGAAGTACGAGAGAGTTTTCTATTGAATCAGTTCGTTTTCCAGTGTCTCTCCAAAATAAGTGGGATGATAGTGAAACGAAAAAGAGTGGGACGCCATTAAGAGGTGCCTGCGACGTAAACCGGAACTCCCTTGGGAGATCCGGAAGAGAAAGTACAATGGGAAATGTTAGATAAAAAAATTGGCAAGTGGAATTGCCACAAAGTTAGTTTCGAAATATCTACTCGAAAATTCGATAAAAAATTTCCGACTTCGGTTTCCGAAGAATTATTAATAACTAGATTTTATTTTGTGTAATGTCAGGCAGTTCTTTTTGATCTAGGAAATAATATATTTTCGTATAAGAAATAAGTGGTATTTTGTATTAACTAGTGTATTATTTGTTTGTTCTAGGTGAGTCCAGTTTCAAAGTATTTATCTCAAAATGTTCGTAAGTAGAAAACTAATCAAAAGTACATGATTTTTAAATTTTAGACAGTTTTATTTATACAATTTTTACATGATGTTTACATTTTGTACGGCATTTAATTTATGAGTATTTTTCTGATTCAACTACATATTTTTGTCCGTGTACTAGATGTTACATTATTTTTTTTATTTTTACAAGTGCTGATGGGATTGATTGCAAAATACGCCTCATTTCAACAGGACCTTTTTAGTACAAAAGTACCGGAAAAGTCCCACTTAAATTTTTTTGTTGTGAAAAATTTTCAAGTCCTAAATAATTTTTCAGACAAAAGTACTATAAAAGGTCCATTTTATTTTTATGGAAATTTTTACAACTGAAATTATAAATGTTGCTTCTAACTTTGTTACTAAGATTTTGTTAGCTGTTGTTCAAAAACTACGTCACGTTATTTTGAACAATTTTTCTACCCCTCCCCTTCTTCGTCACTTGTAAAAATGTTTAATAAAAATAAAATCGACTTTTTTAGAACATATTTTCCCTATTTGAACTTTTAAAATTTTTAAGGAAAAGTTGGTTAACAAATATCACTAAATTGATTTTAATTGTAATTTTATTATGAAAAAAAATTAGAACACAGGATTTAGTTAAAGATTCCTCTTTGTAGGTTGAAAATTCGTCTCTTTCGCTTGAAAGTTCAAATATTCAGTTGTGAATGCCACTATTTGGTTGAAAATGAATTGTTTTTGTTTAAAAATTCCAGTATTTGGATGAAAATTCACCTTTTTTGGTTGAAAATTAACTTTTTTTGTTGAAATTTCATATTGTAAAAGTCAAATTTTTTCTAAAATATTGTACTTTTTAGTTTGAAAACTCAACTCTTTTATTGAAAATTTGTTATTTTTTCTGTTTCGAAAATTCATCTCTTTTGGTAGAAAATTATTCTTCTTTGGTCGAAAATGCAATGTATTTCGACTTGAAATCTTAGAAATATGGCGCGTACATTAGTGTCCTTTAAAAAAATGTATGCCAGTGAATAACCGGGAATTCAAATAAAAGTGGGAAACCCGGAAATTAAAAAGGAATATAAATTCGAGCCGGGAATCACAATTAAAGTTTTGGAGAATGAGATATTTTTTATTAATCTTGATAATAAGACAGATAAATTTGAATTTTCATCCTTTTTTTTTAAAGTTGTAGTCATGAGTGATGAAATTTATATCCAAATGTTTCTAATCATCATTCATAAAAATAAACTTTTAACTGTAAATGATTTTTTAATAATGGAGAATAATTATGTTCTTATAATTTTTCTACAACACCATAATATTGAAACTTTTGAAGTTTTAAAGAGGTGATACAAATAAAATTATGGGCAAACGCTTGAAATATCTTAATGGATGAAGAATATTCTTCTCATTTTTCTTTCCTTTTTTTTATTTTTTTCCGAAGAAACAAATTTCTATTTTGTTTTCAGGAATTACAATAGGAGCACTTTGTGGTATTTGTCCAAATTTTATCGTAAGATTCTTGGTTGATTTTCAAGAATTTATACATTGACTTGAGTGTTGGACGTTAAATGGGATTTTGAATTTGATTTCAATCTAATTTAAG
>JAABKJ010005926.1:0-22485 GCA_011634705.1 Andricus grossulariae | reverse complement strand
GGGGTAGATTTTTTGAATTATCATACTCTAGGGGGTAAGTATTTTTAAAACTCAAGATAATATTATAATATAGAATCCATTAGAAGAATTTTGTGCAAAAACAAGAAAGAAAAAACAATGATACCTCTTAGAACAGTAAAAGTATTAAAAATATAGAAGGGGTGATTTCCACCCCTAAATATGAACGATTGCCCAAAAAAATTAATTTTTTATGTATAGTCTGGGATCCTCTTTTCATCTGCAAAGTTACAAAAAAAATCGGCGTCGGACACCAACCTAATCCCCCTTATAAGTTACTAAAAAGTAACCCGTTCCGAGCCTTGGGTATGGTAGACACCCTGTTAACTTACCTTGTGAGAATGGTACGACAATTTGGAATTGTGCAGAGCCGCCAAAAGTGCAGTCGTGTGAATTTGCACCTGTGGTGGTGTGGGTAGAGTCAAAAGATTCGATGCAACCTCGACTGCCGTAGACCTCAGAGAAGTTTTCGTATCGTCGTTAGACGAGAGAGTGAAGGACGAAACAAGAACTTCGAGGATACTGGACGTCATTCTGTAATAATATAAACAAATTGTCAGATAGGGAGGAACTGTTAGATGATAATGTGGAAAATCGTGTGCAATAAAATACACTAATGAGTAGAAAAAGGGAAACACTACGGGGAATCCGAGGGGTTAATTACTCAGATTTCATGGATTATAGGAAATTCATTATAAAAAATCATTATATAGAAAATAAAAAATCATTAAAATAGTTGAAGGTCCTATAAATCTTAACCTTCTTTCCTTGAATTGTTAAAGTCCGTAGAAATACCTTGAAATAAAATTTAATTTATTCCGTAAGTATAAATAATTTGAAGCCCTTTAAATATAAATTGAACTAAACTTATTTATAAAAATTATCTAAAAAAAAAAAACGTTGGAATCCCTTGAAATACCTTAAAATCCTTTCAAAGTTCTCTAGAAATTTCTTGAAATCTTTGGAAATCCTACAAAATTCTTTGAAATCCCTTGACTTCTTTGGAAAACGCAAAAATCCATTTAAAAATGTATAAATCCCTTGAAATCCTTGGAGATTTAATAAAATCCTTGAATCTTGCGAAATTCCCTTTCATTTCATTTATTATATATTATTTAAATCTCTTGACATCTTTGGAAACCGTAAAAATCCGTTAAAAAAATTATCAATCATTTCAAAGCCCTTAAATATAATTTTTAAATTAAACTCATTTATTAAAGTTATATAAATAAACTTTTAAATACCTAGAAATCTTTGAATTCCCTTAAAATCCTTGGGGATTTAATAAAATCCTTTAAATCTTGTGAAATTCCTTGAAATCCCTTGAAATTTGTGGAATCCATAATATATGGATATCCACAATATGGAATATTATAAACTAATTTTCCACTAAAAAATATCCATTAAAAAAATGGAATAATTAAATTTTCAATTAAAAAAATTAATTTTCAATAAAAATAACGGATTTTCAACAAAATAGTTAAATTTTCAAACAATTTCTTGAAATCTTTGTAAAATGCAAAAATCCATTTAAAAAACTATAAATCATTTGAAATCCCTTAAATATAATTTAAATTAAATTTATTTATTAAAGTTATATAAATAATCTTTTAAATCCCTAGAAATCTTTGAAATCCTTTAAAATGATTGGAGATTTAATAAAATTCTTTAAATCTTGTGAAATTCCTTAAAATCCCTTGAAATTTTTGGAATCCCTAAAAATCCCTTGAAATTCAATAAAATTTTATTCATTTTAAATACTTAGAAATCCCATAACATCCTTTGGAATCCCTTAAAACCTCCTGATATGTTTGGAAATCTTTAAAATTCTGTGCAATTTTTTACAAAATCTGACAAAATCGTTTACAATCCACGGCAATTCACTGGAATTTAAATTAAATCAAACTTATTAATTAAAGTTCTCTAGAAAAAATCGATTAAATCCCTGAAAAGCTTTGAAATCCTTTAATCTTGTGAAATTCCTTGAAATACCTTAAAATCCCTAATTTTATTTATTTTCTCAAGTTCACTAAACATATCGTGAAATCTTTGGAAATCCTACAAAATTCTTTGAAATCTCTTGAAAACCGATGAATTTTTTTAATTTAATTTCAATATTTAGAAATCTCATAAAATCCTTTTTAAAGCCTTAAAATCTGTGGAAGTCCCTCGAAATATGTTGAAATCCTTTGGAATCCCTTAAAACTCCTAATATGTTTGAAAATCTAAATTAAACAAATAATTCGTTTGCATTTTCTCATTTTTTTGCGTCAACTCTTTCAATATTTTGACAATATTTATTTCTATACTGATTTTCTTATAATAATTTTCTATAATTATTTTTCTAGAATAGCGAAAAAATTATAATAAATTCATTATGGGAAAATCATTGTAGACCTATACTAAATTTCCTATAATATTTTTTCGTAAGGGGGGATTGCAAGATATTGCAGGAGTAATTAACCCCTCGGGGGAATCTTCATTTTCTTCTTACCTTTCGATATTCACAGAATCATCCTTAGTTGGCCTGATGCATTATGATATAAAGAAAAATTATAAATTTGATATAAACGTCTTTTTTTTAAAGCTAGGCAGCGAAATCCGTTTATAATCAAAGCCTATCGGCGAAGAGTGATTAAAATTCAGTCGAGGGGGAAACAACTCCTAAAAAAAAAGCTCCAGCGGAGGTGGATTACACCAGATTATACTTGATTACTCTGGATTACCTCTATATACAAAATTACTCTGGATTACCTAAGATTACTCCGCGAATTTTCAACCAAAAATATTAATTTTCTACCGAAAAAGACGAATTTTCAATAAAATATATGAATTTTACACTAAAAAAGATAAATTTTCCATCAAACATTGAATAGTTGAATTTCCAGTCAAAAAATTAATTTTCAACCAAAAAAAAAGAAGAATTTTCAACAAAATAGTTAAGTTTTCAACCAAAGAGATGAATTTTTAACTAAAATGATGAATCTTCAAATGAACATATGACTTTATAACAAAATTATTGAATTTTCTACAAAGTAGATTAATTTTTAACCAAAAGAGATGAATTCCCAACGAAAAATTTAATAGTTGATATTTCAACCAACAAAAATTAGAATTTTAAATAAAAAACAGATGAATTCGTTCAAAAAAGATGAATTTACAACAAAATAGTTAAATCTTCAACCCAAAATACCAATTTTCAATCAAAAAGATGAATTAACAAACAAGAAGATTAATTTTGTACAGGAAAAGACGAATTTTCAACAAAATACATGAATTTTAAACTAAAAAAGATCAATTTTCAACCGAATAGTTGAATTTTCAACCAACAAAGATAAATTTTCAACCAAACATTGAATAGTTAAATTTTCAGCCAAAAAATTAATTTTCAACGAACAAAAAAACGAATTTTCAATAAAATAGTTCAGTTTCCTACCAAATAGATGAATTTTTAGCTAAAATGATGAATCTTCAACCAAAAATATGATTGTTTAACACAATTTTTGAATTTTCTACAAAGTAGATTAATTTTTAACCAAAAGAGATGAATTCCCAACGAAAAATGTAATAGTTGATATCTCAACCAAAAAAATTTGAATTTTTACTCAAAAACAGTTGATTTTGTTCGAAAAAGATGAATTTACAACAAAATAATTGAATCCTCAATCGAAAAGACGAATTTTCAACAAAAAATTATTTTTCTACTAAAAAAAATCGCACATTTTGAAATTAATATATTAATTTTCAACCGCATAGTTGAATTTTCAACTAGAAAAAGGTAATTTACAACAAATAATGGATTGAACAAATAAGTTCAATTTTCAACCAAAAATATAAATTTTCAAACAAGAAGATTAATTGTCGACCAAGAAAGACGAATTTTTAACAAAATATATGAATTTTCAAGCAAATAGTTGAATTTTCAGCTAAAAAAGATAAATTTACAATCAAAAATGGAATAGTTAAAATTTTCAGTTAAAAAAATATAATTTTCTGTCCAAAAAAAGAATTTTCAACCAAAAAGTTAAATTTTCAACCAAAAATATAAATTTTTCAGCAAGAAGATTAATTGTCGACCAAAAAAGACGAATTTTTAACAAAATATATGAATTTTCAAGCAAATAGTTGAATTTTCAGCTAAAAAAGAGAAATTTACCATAAAAAATGGAATAGTTAAAATTTTCATTTAAAAAAAAAATAATAATTTTCTGTCCAAAAAAATAATTTTCAACAAAAAAGTCAAATTTTCAAACAAAAATATAAATTTTCAAGCAAGAAGATTAATTATCTACAAAAAAGACGAATTTTTAACAAAATATATGAATTCTCAACCAAATAATTGAATTTTAAGTCAAAAACATTAATTTTCAACGAAGAAGATTAATTTTCTACTGAAAACTAAGAATTTTCAACGAAACAAGATTAATTAAAAAAAATGGAACAGTTCAATTTTCGGTTAATAAAATTAATTATTAAAAAATTAACATCATAGTTGAAAAATATTTTGATTACCTAAGTAACTTACTCGGAATTACCTCGATTACTCTGGATAACTGCGAATTACTTGAATTATCCTGGATTAAAAGTGTATTACACCGCATTAAAAGTGGATTACTCCGGATGACAAGTGGATTACGCCGGATTAAACTGGATTATTAGTATTACATCGGATAACCGAGCGGTCCAGATGATTTACCAGAGTTGTTTCGCCCTCGAATTCAGTATAAAAATTGAGATCCAGTATGAATATTCACATTCCAAAATTTCCGACGGTAAAATACAAAACTAGAAATTTGTCAAGTGATTCCATTTCTTGCAAATAAAAGTGACATTGAGGAAAAATTGTCATGCAACAGAGAGTGAGACAAAAGGTCTAAACATCGAAATTGTGTTATTAAAAGCGAGAGGATAAAACATCAAAATGGATTTTGGAATTAAAAATTAATTGAAAGAATATTCCGTACTTGTCGATGGATGTGAGTGGGATCGGGGAAACATGTGCACTTTCATTTTCGTTGTTGACTGGTGCACCGGATGTTATTGGTGCTGGAGTTGATTGTCCAGCAGGAATATCTTCTGTTTCCTCAGGCCAACCAAACGCATCTTTAGTTTTTCCGTATCTATATTGAAAATTAATTTTGGCAATTATTCACGTCAATTATTGTGAGATTTGTCTATATTTTGGAAAAATATATATAAAATCCAAGAGTTGATTTATATAAGAAAACTTACACTTTAATCGAATCCACCATGATAACGCCTTCAGCATCTTGAGATGGACCAAAAGTGACAACTAATTTTTTATCCGCTTGTAGACTTTCCTCTCTTGTTAAAGGAATATCGAACCATCTACTTCGAGTCAGCGCAATTCGTACATTTCTGCCAAAAATCTGCAAAATAATAAGAATTTTAATTGACAATTTTGATTAGGCTATGCAAACTGAATTATTTTAAAATTTTAAATGGACCAAATTGAATATTTATATTTATTTTGAATATTTATTAATAGCAATGATCCTAAATCTTTGAAATTTGAATTGCAATTTCAAATTGAAACAGATATTTTAAAGAATTAGAAATCGAACATCAAATAATTTCCACTTAAAAAATAAATTAACTACGAGGGATTGAGCACTCGACTTTTGAGTGTACGTCAGATTTCTGAAGATTTAAAATTCAAAGATTTTACAAAGGTGTCAATGATTGCATAAAGATTTCCAGCATTTCAAAAACACTGTAGAGATTTCACCAAAAATTTCAATGATTTCACAAAGATTTTAGAAGATCCCAGAACGATTTCACAATGATTTCAAAGATTCCAAAAGATTTAGGATTTTTAAGACTTCAGAAAGATTTCAAAAGATTTCAATAATTTCACAAAGAGTTCAAAATATTTCAAAATATTTTAGAAGATTTCAATGATTTCATAAAATGTTTAAAGATTTCCAAAAGTTTTCAAAGATTTCAAAAAGATTTCAATGATTCTACAATGATTTCAGAAAGATTTGAAAAAGAAATCCAAAACTTTACAAGATTTGAGATTTCAAAAGATTCAAAAATTTTTGTAATATTTCAAAAGATTTGAAAGATTTTAGAAAGACTTTTAAAGATTTCAACGTTTTCACAAATACTTAAAAGTATTTCAATGATTGCAAAGACTTCAAAATATGTCAAATGATTTCTGAAGTCTTTAATGATTCCACAAAGATTTCAAAATATTTGAAAAAGATTTAACAAAGATTTCAAACAATTCAGGAAAATTTTCAATATTCCAAAAGATTTCAAAAGATTTTAAAGATTTCAGAAAGACTTTAAAAGATTTCAAGGTTTTAAAAATGTTTTAAAAGATTTGAAAGATTTCGCAAAGATTTTAATGATTCCACAAAGATTTCAAAATATTTCAGAAAGATTTGACAAAGTTTTCGAAAATCCCAAAAAATTTAAGATTTCAAATGTTTCAGAAAATTTTTAAATTCCAAAAGATTTCAAAGATTTCAGAAAGTCTTTAAAAGATTTCACAAACATTTCAATTTTTTCACAAATACTTCAAAAATTTCAATGATTTCAAAGATTCCAAAATGATTTCAAAATATGTCAAATGATTTCAGAAGATTTCAATGATTCCATAAAAATTTCAAAAGATTTCAGAAAGATTTCACAAAGACTAAAAAAATTCAAAAAGATTTCAAACATTTTAGAAAGATTACAAATATTCCAAAAGATTTTAAAAGATTTCAGAAAGACTTAAGGATTTGAAAAACATTTCAATGTTTTCACAAATATTTAAAAGATTTCAATGATTTCAAAGACTTCAAAATATGTTAAATGATTTTAGGAGATTTCACAGAGATTTTACCAAGATTTCACAAAGTTGTCAATGATTTCACAAACATATGAAATATTGTGCAAAAGATTTCACGAAGGTTTGTAAACCAGATTTCAAGAGTGATCAACCCCTCGATTAACTATTATCTTCCGGTTTTCCCGGGTTTAAAAAATTCCTAGTAATTTCCACGTCCAGTAACCAAAACTGAAAATACAGATACCATCTCACCTCGACAAAAAGTGGCGCCCTCTGAATATCCTGATTCCCCAGCTGTACTCTGAATCCCGTCATGACTAGAGTAGGATCATTGTTGATGACTTCCACATTGAACCCAAGAGATCTTGTCGAAGCCACATACATTCCTGTAGTATTGAGCCTATGTTTAATCTGCGCCACATTGTAGACCTGGAGCAGATCATTGCCTCCAAACTCCACATCATTCATCGCCTGGGTATGTTCAAAGAAATCAATTGGGAACGAGACCGACCCGGAAGGTTTCCCCGCCTTCGCCGTTTTCTTCTTCTTCGGTTGCTTGATCGTCGCCATAGTTCCAACTGGCTGAACACTAGGAGACATCCAGAATCCAGTTTGGTCCATCGCAGCCATATAGATTCGCAAACTTCCATCTTCACAGAGCAAAATCAAGGTTGTCCTGTGCTCAGCATTGGAGCTAGGGTGCCTAATCGCTACCATGTCCATAATCTTTGCCTTTGCAGGCACAACCTTAATTTCCTGAATCATAATCGTCTCCGGTTTAATCATGAGAATCACCGGATTATTACTACTCTGCAAGACCGAGCAGACCAATCCCGGATGATTAGCAATCTCGCTCCACTGACAAAGTGGCTGAGGTTGATTATTATTCGATTTATTCCCATTGTTCTTATTTGCCAAATTGATCATGAAAACGACAGTGATGTCAGAATCCATATACTTCAAGGGGGCAATAAAGCTCTTCCCGCAAGCGTAGCTGAAGAACAACAACTGCAAGGCGTGGGAATAATAAATTGAAACTCCCCCTCCTCCAACCTGTCCATTATCTTTGATCTCCGGATGATAAATGTCTAGAGTATTCGTCACATAAAAGGGTCCATGCTTCGCTAAACTTTCCTCATCCATTGCTTGGCTGTAAATATATCCAGCCGACGACATCAACAAGAGATGGAACATTCCATCTTCAGCGTGAATGAAGGTGCAGTCTCGAATTTTTCCTGCAGGCACTAAAAAGTAGTACTGTGGACTCAAGGCGTCTTTGCTCAAGTCGTAAATCTTCACAAAGTCCGCAGTGACCAAAGCCAGTTGTGTTTGCGATCCTGGTAGCCAGAGAGGCTTGATGATGAAATTACCAGTCTCTAATTGTGGATGGAGAACTAAATGATCAGAAACTGTCCCAGAACTGTTGAAAGTCAGGACATGGCAATCCTTCAGTCCACAGACCGCAAGGAAATCTTCGTTCCATTGATTTCCGGTGACAGAAAGAACTGTGAAAGGAATCGGTGCTGATGCTAGTCTCGTCAAAGTCAACTTCCTCTTTGAAGAATCCGCTTGTTTGAGTAATGTACTCAACTGCAAAACTGTGATTTTCCCCTTTTCGTGGGAGACAGCAAGGTGTTGTCTTTTTCCATGAGGAGAGGAAAGGCAACACATCGCAACTCTTCTGATCATATGAGCAGAGAGAAGTTGTCTGATTGTCTGTCCTTGATCCCCGGAATAGTTCATCCTCACGTTTTCAAATGCGCCTTCCTGGGACCCCAAAGTCGGTAGCATAAGCTGATCAGTGTGTTCAAATTTCTTGTCCAACGAGTGGAGTTGCCTCAAAGCATTTTGGGCTCGATAATGACACCCAACTGCCGAGTGTTTTTGGCAACAGGATTCCACAGCGGGAACTAGGGTACTAGTTAATTCCACGAGTGAAGAGATGAGACCACTCGACCAAAGTTGCGACAGAATCCAATCTTTAGATCCTTCGAGTTGTTTCGAAAGAATTGCAAGCTTCTGTTTGTCGCGTCCACTTCTCTCGCTTTTATCATTGAAACTGAGAGGACTAGAAGCTCTTCTCCTGAGACTGCTCGTCAACATATTATTCTCTGTTCCAGCAGTGTTCAGGTAAGAAGCAGTATTCCCTGTGACCTGGTGTTCGGAACTCTGAGGACTGCGTTTTGTCAAAGCTTGACAGGAAGCATCATCCTTGGCGCCACAATCACAGAAAAAGTTTCCGTATTTCGCATAGGTGACGTCGTGTCCTCGGTGGCAAACTCGGGCACAAACTGTGCAGACGCCAACGCCATCTACCATGTTGCAATCGTGACAATGGTACCAGTGCTGGTTCATGAACTCCTTCTGGGTGATCGTGAAGGTACAGAGTTTGTTACAAAGGCTGTCTTCGTCCGAATCTTCAGCAGCAGAGTCATCATCCTCGTGAGCAATATCGTCGTTCCAGTCGCTGTCGTTGATGTCGTTTAAGGGAGTCGCTCCTTCCCAGGGTGGACTCGTTGCTCGATCTTGAAGGGACAATTGTTGGGGGCAAACTGCACTTACGACGTCGGCTATGTAGTTCAAAACGCAGCATCCAGCTTCGGTGTAAGGTGAGGGTTTGTCCAAAGACTGAGGATCTTTATTCATCAGCTGCTGTTTGCAGATTTCGACCCAGCCAGTTGCAGCTTTGAAGAGAAGTTTATGGCCTTTGTCTGATCCAACGTCCGCTAATGTCGACATGACTTGCATCAGGTCTGGAAAACTGACGCCTTCGATTGCTGTTGATAAGATATGATAACCGAGGGGAATCAATGCCTGGAGCATTGTTACTGAAACTCCACTACTGACAATGCTGTTCTCTTTAACGATGTAATTCGTCAGTGCTTGTAGAAGTTGGTTATTTTCTTGAAGTGGTTTGTAGTCTTGATTTTTAGGTTTGGTGCTGTTGCCATCAGTTAAGAGAGGCTGCCAACCGGTTTCGTTATTAAAGGGATTGTTGGATTCCTCAGCCTTCGGGTTTTCTTCGGTTCCGGTAACAGCGACAGTCGCTGTAACAACATCAGGAGTTTGAACGACAGAAACAGGAGGAATATTCGTTGCTCCTAGAATCACGTGTCTTAGCCATGTTTGAAGCTTATCATTCTCGACGCTCGCGAGATTCGAAACGGAGCTGCACAGACGATCTAAATTAGAATCGCTCACCTTCTCCGCGGTCTTGAAAAGTTTGTTAAAAAAGTGTAGAACGTGAGTTCCGAATTGCTGAGAAGCTTGAGGCGAGGCGATTGATAAAAGAATGGAAACGAGGGTCCGATCAGATTCTGGGGAGAAGAATTCACCAAGGGCTTTGTACCCAACGGGCTTGTCCAGCAAATGTTCCCAGTACTTGATGCAGTGTTTAAGGATCTGCTCGTCAATCGTCACATTTATAGACTCTTCTGTATTGCTTGTGTAATCAACAATCAGATTGTAGGTGTATGAAAGCACGAAGAGATGAACTTTCAATAACCTAGCTTCACTTTCCGCATCGCCCAGAATCTTTCCCAAAGTCTTGGAAGCCATTTCCTGAACGTACTCGGTTCTTGCATCCATTGTTAATGGAATAAGAAGCTCGATAGCTTCCTTCCTGATCTCGGAATTCTCGGGAGCGGTTGTTGGGTTCACGTATTCCATTATAAAGGTGATTAACGAATAAAGCAGATTCTTGAGTGAAGGATTGATCGAGAAGACTCCAAACTCTGACAACGGATTAATGTGGTGATTTATCGTTGCGAGGATGTAGCTTTCGGCTGGGATGATGTCATTAGCGTAGGTATTCCAGGGAACATGAGCGACGTTGATGGATTTCCATTTATCCAAAGCAGATCTAATGGTGCTGGGTAGTAAAGTAACTAGTGAAGTTTCTAATGCCCAACTGGCACCAGCCATGGAAATGATTCCGTCCATTGCGATGATGATATCTAAAACGGTGTAGTCTCTCAAGCTGTACTTGCTCTGGGCCTCCGAAGTGTCCTGAACATGATAAAGAACGCTGGATCTGCAAGCGACGATTACGGACTTTGTCAATCTTAAAATATGCGGCAGAATATCCACGACCATTTTGTTGATATTTGATGTAATCGATTCCGGGGACTGGGAGTTTTTCGAAGCTTCGATGTTATCGCTGGGAGTTTTTGATAAACTCTCGTCCATCAGTACTTGAAGTTTGCCAACAACTGCGGCTAAGATACAAAGCGAGCTGAGTTTCGGCAGAGAAGCTTTTGACATTACCTTATCATCGTTCACGTCAGGGATTAAGGCTTTGATGGAATTTTTGGCGAGCGTGACGTCGTACTTTAGAGAAGTGACGGTCGAGGAAATCGTTTTCAGAAGATTCTCAGCATATTGCGTATACATTCCTTGTTTTACGAGACAATCCTTCATCCATCCGGTGAATGTTTTGCAAGCGGCTCTGGGTCCCCAAATTAGGGAATAGAGAAGCATGGGAGTGGCAGGAATCTCTTCGCCGAGAGCAAGTTCGTCCATGTAGGCGGTGGATGGAGGCAACAAGAGGAGCAATCGCCAGCAGATGGAGAAGCAATACTGAGTGGCGCATAATCCTGTAAAGGTCATTTTGTCCTTGCCGTCTGCGGATTGTTTTCTGGGTATGCAGGTTTGGTTGATGATGTTTAGGATGTCGATTAGAGCGTCTACAAGAAGAGGGTACTTCATCTTGTCGGGCGTTCCAAGGACGAAGTTGCAGGCTAAGCCGTCGAGTTTGGGCGTGTCTTGGTTGTTGAAATCAGAAGCTGTTAGATTGTAGAATCTAGGCTTCATTGAAAATTCATCCTGGGGACTGAATTTCCGGTAGTTATCCTCGATTTCTTTCCAGGGTGTGTAGATTCTAGAGGCTTGTTTATTGCCTTCTTTTGCGTCGCATACTAAACTTGTTCCGGATAGAAGATTCCACTGCACCTGGATTAAGAAAGGATTAGAATTAATGAATTAGACAAATTAAGAAAGAAAAAAAGAAGTATTAGAATGGATTGTACGAGAGGTTTACTACCACACAGTTGGCACTTTCAATCTGGTGGCCCTGGTATCTCGTTCAGACTTGTTAGGTCTGCATTGCTTTTGCATTTTGAGAGTTTGATGATGATGATGGCAATGAATTTTTGATAGTGATGAATGAATGAAATGATGAAAGATGAGTGATGAAGAGTGATAGGAATGTTAATGAAATAGGTCATGAGAGACCTATTTATAAACTTCAAAATGCGTTCTTTCAGAAACTTTCTTATATTAATCGTAATCATTAAAGAAAACTTACTTGTTCGAGTAAAGAAGAAGGAGCATCATAAAGATGTTTCATCATGTACTCGAGTAGAAGCAGTAGTCGCGAAAGATGGAGAATTTGTGAATCTTTCATCGGAGCCTTAACAGCTTCGCTGCAACGAACTGCTCCACTTCCAGTCACGAGCAAGACTGATTTTTTCTGCATTAAATTAAGCGAATGAAAAAGAAATAAAACCAGCTGTGCATGTTCCACATTCAGGTCTGAAAAGCAGATTATTCCTCATTATTATACATACTTCAAACATTTAAAAACATATTTTAACCAAAATAGTTACAAAATAGTTTAAACAAGAATGTTAAAATACCTTCGTTTTCAGCGTCAAAGGTCGCTGGAGGATTACAAACATTTTCTACCATCGTCGTGACTAATCTGTGCCAAATGCTTATACACGCTGCCTCTTTTTCGAGTTGAGGTTTGAGCAAAAGTATCTGAAAAAGCAAAATAAATGAATAAATACTCACAATAAATAATGTAAATAGAGATGTGAATAATAAAACGTTTCGTTAAAGCATTCAAAGTTTCATGAAACAATAAAAAGTATCATTATACCAAAGATTCAGAATGGTTCGGGAGCTTCACAATATATAAAATCAAAACATCGATTTTTAACCAAATAGTTGAACCTTCAAAAAAATAGTAAAATGTTTAATAAAAAAGTTATATTTAGAACCGGAGAGATGAATTTTCAACTGAAATGACTAATTTTCAACAAAATAGTTCAATCCTCAATCAAAACTGATTAATTTTCTAATCTGTAGAATTGAATCCGTAAATTTATTTACCAATTTTACTCAGCGACTGAATTCAAATTATGAATCAATTTCACTAATAAATTGGTAAGCATGATTGATTTATCATTAAAAAATACCTGATTCATAGTTAGAATTCAGTCACTATATCATATTCGTAAAAATCTTCACTGTTTCAAATTTATAGAGAACCAAACAGTTGCATTTTTAAATAAAAAAATTTAATTTCTACCAAAAGAGATGAATTTTCAAACCAAAAAGACAAATTTTCAACAAAATATTTGTATTTTCAACCAAAAAAAGATTTATCAGTCAAGAAATTACAAAGATTTCAACGAAATTGTTGAATTTCCAAGCCAAAGAGACGATTTTTGTACAAAACAGTCGAATTTTATACCCTAAAATACGAATTTTTAACAAAAAATGTCGATTATCAATCAAATAGTTGAATTCTCAACCAAATAGATGAATTTTATAGATGAAAAAATATAACCAATACAAGCAAGTTACATTTTCGAGGAAAGAGATAAAATTTCACATTAAATGATGAATCTTTAACTGGAAGTTTGAAAAAAAAAAAACATTTTTTAACAAAATCGTTACATTTTCAAACGAAAAGATGAACTTTCAACTAATATGATAAATCTTCAACTGAATAAATTTAATTTTTAGTAAAAAAAAAAAGTAATTTTCAACCAAAAAGGCGAATTTTCAATCCAAAAATATTGGCCAGTAAGAAATAGCTGATCATAGCTAGAATTCAGACACTAATTGATATTAGTAAAAATCTTAACTGATTCAAATTGAGAGAGAACCAAAAGTTACATTTTTAACAAAAAAAAAAAGATTAAATTACTACCAAAAGAGATGAATTTTCAAACCAAAAAGACGAATATTGATCAAAATAGTTGAATGTTCAACACAAAATAATTTTTCAGTCAAGATATAACAAAAATTTCAACCAAATTGTTGAATTTTCAAGCCAACAAGACCAATTTTATACAAAAACAGTCGAATTTTCTGCCCGAAAATATGAATTTTTAACAAAAATGTTAATTTCCAATCAAATAGTTGAATTTTCAACCAAATTGTTGAATTGCCAAACCAAAAAGATGAATTTTATACAAAACAGTCCAATTTTCTGCCCGAAAATATGAATTTGTAACAAAAATGTTAATTTAAAATCAAATAGTTGAATTTTCAACCGAATTGTTGAATTTCCAAACCAAAAAGATTAATTTTATACAGAACAGTCGAATTTTCGAACCGAAAATATGAATTTTTAACAAAAATGTTAATTTCCAATCAAATAGTTGAATTTTCAACCAAATTGTTGAATTTCAACTAAAATGATGAATTTTATACAAAACAGTCGAATTTTCTACCCGAAAATATGAATTTTTAACAAAAATGTTAATTTAAAATCAAATAGTTGAATTTTCAATGAAACAGTTGAATTTTCAACCAAATTGTTGAATTTTCAAGCCAAAAAGATGAATTTTATACAAAACAGTCGAATTTTCAGCCCGAAAATATAAATTTTGAACCAAAATGTTACTTTTCCATCAAATAGTTAAATTTTCAACCAAACAGATGAATTTTCTACAAAATTGTTGAATTTCCAAACAAATTGTTGAATTTCAACCAAAAAGATGAATTTTATACAAAACAGTCGAATTTTATACCCGAAAATATGAATTTTTAATAAAAATGTTAATTTCCAATCAAATAGTTGAATTTTCAACCAAATTGTTGAATTTCCAAACCAAAAAGATGAATTTTATACAAAACAGTCGAATTTTCTGCCCGAAAATATGAATTTGTAACAAAAATGTTAATTTTAAATCAAATAGTTGAATTTTCAACCAAATTGTTGAATTTCAACCAAAATGATGAATTTTATACAAAACAGTCGAAATTTCTGCCCGAAAATATAAATTTTTAACAAAAATGTTAATTTTCCATCAAATAGTTAAATTTTCAACCAAAAAGATGAATTTTCTACAAAGAAGATTTATCTTCAACAAACATTTCAAAGAAGTATTTACTGTTTCAACCGAAAAGATGAACTTTAAACTTACATAATGAATCTTCAACTAGAATAATTCAACTTTCAGTAAAAAAAAAACTAATTTTTAACAAACAAAATAAAAGAATTTTTAAACAAAATAGTTACGTTTTCAACCAAAGAAATGACTTCTCAACTAAAATGAAGAATGATCCACAAAAAAATGAACGATTAACAAAGCAGTTCAACTTTTAACCAAGTAGTTATTTTTTCAAACAAAAAAGATGAATTTTCAACGAAAAATGTAATAGTTGATACTTGAGCAAAAAATATTTTTATATTAAATCAGAAACAGATGAATTAATCCAAAAATACGAAATTTCAACAAAATTGTTGAATCCTCAATCGAAACAGATTAATTTTCAATCAAACAGCTGCATTTTTAACAATAATAGATATTACATTTCTACCAAAAAAGATGAATATTCAAACAAAAAGGTTTGCTTTTCAAGAAAGTAAAAAAATTCTATCAAATTGTAGAATTTTCTAGTCAAAAAGACGAATTTCCTACAAAGCAGTTCAATGTTCAACAAATAAAAGTTAATTTTTAACCAAATAGTTGAAATACTTCTCTCAAAAAAATAAAAGAAAGGTAACAAAAATGTGGCAAAAAAATAACCAACAAGAAAGATTTTTAACAAAAAATACGAAGTTTCTACTAAAATTATGAATCTTCAACAAAAATGTGTGTTCAAGAGAGTAGTTCAACTTTTAACAAAATCGTTGAATTTTTCTGACTAAAAAAAATGAATTGTTAACGAAAATGTAATAGTTGATATAATAACCAAGAAAAATTAATTTAATATCAAAAACAGTATAATTCATTCAAAAAATACGATTTTTTATAAAACAGTTGAACTTTCAACCAGTAAATATGGATTTTTGACAAAAAAGTTATCTTACAACCAAATAGTTGAATTTTCTACGAAAATAGGGGAATTTTCAACTCAAAAAGACGAATTTTCAACAAAATAAGTACACTTTTAACCAAAAAGATGAATTTGAAAATAAAATTATGTATTTTTAAACAAAAGAATGACTTTCAATCAAGAAGATTAATTTTCTACCAAAAAAGACGGATTTTCAACTAAAATGATGAATCTTCAACAAAAAATATAGTTTTAACAAAAATTGTTCAACTTTTAACCGAATTTAAACCGAAGAAGATAAATTCTCATCGGAAAATATAATACATAGTTCGATATTTCAACAAAAAAGCTTTAAATTTTTAATTAAATATACTGTAACAATTTGAATTTTTACATTTTTCATAAGTTTTTAAATAATACGATTAATTAATTAATTGCGTTATTTCGGGCAAAAAATGTAACCAAAAGTAACCCTTTCATAAAATAATGCTTTGTGAATTTTCCACAAAATAATTAAATTTTTAACCAAAAAAGATGAACGCTTAATCAAAAATATATTAATAAACTTGTTATCAAAAAAGAATGAATTTTCAATGAAAAATAGTTGGATCATCTTATTGGGTTCTGTTAATTCCTGAAACTTTACAACCCTAAATATAAATATAATACAAATATCCCTTATGTTTTGAGTTTCAATTTAGCAAGATTAACAAAGAGATGGAATACCTGTGCAAGAACGCTCAGAGTTCTCGGATAAACCTGAAGCGGCCAGGAGGCAGTGCTCGCATTCTCCGTAGACCAGGGACTGACGCCCAGATGCTGAAGAAGCGTATTTTGCAGAGCTTCACTCAGTGTATTTCTTGTCAGCAAATTATGCGTATAAAGGCTCAGGGCCTGCGAAAATTCCGAGTACATGGCCCCCAGAGTTGCACCATAGAAAACAGAAATTGTCCCAGTTTCCGTTCTCGCAGCTTCATGATCCAGGTCCCTGATGATCGCCGCCAGAATAACCATCTGCTGTTCCACCAATCCATTCATCACATACTCCCTAACATAGATGCTCCGACTGCCAAGTAAATGTTGATTCATAAACTGGAAAATCTGAGTCGCGAGGGAAATGTAACCATGAGGTTCCCGATTATCAGGAACGATGGCAGTCGTCGCTCTCTCAACTGTAGGTTCGTTGTTGGCCTCCTTGGAGGTATTAGTACTCGATCCATCAGAAGGAGCCAAAGTTTCTTCAAACCAGAGCCCCAAAATCGGTTCACTGTCCTCTTCTTCATCAGCCGAGTTCTCCGAGCAACTCAGAAGATCTTCGTAGTAAGTCGTCGAGTCGGACTGGCTCAAGGTATCACCTTCGAGAGAATGTTTCTGCACCCTCTTCAAAGTGCAAGCCTTCCTGTAACTGATAGTTGCCAAGTAGAAAAGCAAATGGTTGAGTGGAGCTGCTTGGAAAAAGGTCGCTGCCCTCTGTAAGGCTGTGGCAGTTGCTAGGATATCTAAAGGCGCAGGCTCCGGAGTTGGGGGTCTGTTAGGTCCAGCTTCCACAGAGACATCTTCCAAAAGAGCACTCATTAAAGTGAGAGCGTGTGATGCGAGAGCGACGGACAAGACTCCAAAGCCTTGTTGTACTTTCATTAAATTAATCCTGCCGGTTCCATCCCGTGCTTTACTTGGAGACTTTCCTTTCTCTTCCTTAGCTTTATCCGCTGCGCTGAAACTGCTGACAGACAATTGAGCTTGTAGACCGGCCACGAGGAGCCAGACTCCAATTAGAAGGTGATTCTGTAGGATATGTCCTCCAGCTCGGGTACTGTATTTGATTAGGTTTGAGACTAGACTGAAGATTTCTAAACTCCTCTCCACTACGGTTATTGCTAAAGTGTCGTATTCTTCCTCGGCACTCTTGCCACTCTGATTCCCGGGAGCACTGGCTGCCGTATTTGTACTACATTTTGGTGATACTGCATTGGTTATTCCGACTATACTCGAGGCTGTGGCGTTCGCTATCGAACAGTAGAGACACGACATGGTTAGCAGCGAAAGCTTTTCAAGCTTCGCTGGTGTCAGAGGTTCGAGAATTGGTAAAGAGACTACGCTGTGGACAATGTTGATGTCGTTCACTACCGAATGAAGGCTGTAGCGAATCGTGTGAGCCTCGGAGTGATTAGAAGGCAGACAGAAACTTTTTCGGTTTAGAAAGGTTTGGTATTTCCTGGTGTAGCGAGACAAGTGCGGCAGGTTCGTGCACATGTCCAGCAAGGTGTCCCCAGCGCCGATGCTTTGGAGGGTGCTTATGTTGTTGGCTATAAACATCATCTGTAATCAAATCGATTTTCATGATTGCTTCATTTGCAAATTAACTGATCAGTTTGGAATTTGTAGTTTTATTCAGGGTTGCTACAGATGTCGGATTTCACGATTTCACGACTTTTCCGGGTCATTTTTTTCAATCGAGTAAATTCTATTCATTTTCAACACATTCTACTGATTGCAAACTAATTTACCAACAATTTCTTGTATAATTTTTAATCAATGCAAACTCTGATGGAAAACACTTTTAAGACAAACTATAACGTTTTATGAAAACGTCATTTTACAGATGATTGTAGAAAAATGATAGATTTTGTAACAGTTCGGCATAGAAAACTACAAAGTATGATAAATCAAGATTTTTGAATAATTATGAAGCTATATGATTACGTAACAAAAAAAAATTGCCAAGAAAACATATGAAAATCTACAACAATAAAATACAATCTTTAATTTTTTATAGTTTTTTGGAGAAAATTACGAATGTCTAAATATTTATGAATAATTACACATTTACGTACGAAAATATAAGTCTAGAAAAACTATATGTAATTTTTAGAAAATTACAAATTTCTACACACAATTATGAATATCTACAATTGTCTACAAAAACGATTTTTTAACAAAATAGTTAAATTTCAAACAAAAACAGTTGCATTTTTAACCACATAATTGCATCAAATTTTTTATAAGACAGTTGAATTTTCAACCAAGAAATTTTTTACCAAAAAAGATTAATTTTCATTCTAAATTGGTCAAATTTTCTATAAAAAAATACGATTTTCCAATAAAACAGTTGAATTTTCGACCAAAAAAGATGACTTTCTAACAAAATAGTTTAATTTTTCAACTCAAATTATGAATGTTCAACCACAAAAACAATAACAGGTAAATTTCTAACAAAGAAGCTCATTTCGCAACCAAGTAGTTGAATTTTCAACGAAAAAAGATGAATTGTCAACGAAAAATGTAACAGTTGATATTTCAAACAAAAAAGATTTTTATATTTAAATCGAAAAACAGTTAAATTCAACCACAAATGATGCATTCTTAATAAAAATATCAAACTTCTGCTGAAGGAGATGAATTTTCAAACGAAAAAAGACGAATTTTCCATCAAGCAAGATTTTTCAGTCAAACGAGAAAAAGACTAATTCAGTCAAATTGTTGAATTTTTAAGCGAAAAGGGCGAATTCTCTACAAAACAGTTGAATTTTCAACCAAAGTCAAATAAAAACGATCCATTTTTCACAAAAAATGGAATCATTAAATTTTCAGTTTAAAAAATTAATTTTCAATGAAATAAATAGGTTTCAATTTAAAAATATCAATTTTCAACAAAATAGTTTAATCTTCAACCAATAAAATCAATTTTTAACAAAGTAATTCAAGTTTCAACCAAAAAAGATGAATTTTCAATAAAAAATGTAATAGTTGATATTTCAACCAAGAAAGATTTTTATATTTAAAAAAAAAAACAGTTAAATTCAATCACAAAAGATGTATTCTTAATAAAAACTATAATAGTTGAAATTTCAATAAAAAAATACGAATTTTTAACAAAATAATTAAATCCGCAACCAAAAAAAGTAATCTTCTGCTGAAGGAGATGAATTTTCAAACGAAAAAAAGACGAATTTTCAGCCAAGCAAGATTTTTCAGTCAAAAGAGAAAAAAACTAATTCAGCCTAATTGTAAAATTTTTAAGCGAAAAAGGCGAACGCTCTACAAAACAGTTGAATTTTCAACCAAAGTCAACTAAAACGATCCATTTTCTACAACAAATGGAATCATTAAATTTTCAGTTTAAAAAATTAATTTTCAATGAAATAAACAGGTTTCAATTTTAAAATATAAATTTTCAACAAAATATCTTAGTCTTCAACCAATAAAATCAATTTTCAACGAAGTAATTCAACATTCAACCAAAAAAGATGAATTCTCAATGAAAAAATTAACCAATGAAATTAATTTTCAACCAAAAAGATGAATTTTCTATTAAAAAAAAAGATTATTTTTTAACAAAATAATAATATTTTTCAGGAATTTTCAACCCAATAGTTATATTTTTAACCAAAGAAATGAATTTTCAACCAAGAAGATGAATGAGTCACTAAGAAGATAAATATTCGACCAAAAAGAGGAATTTTCAACCAAATAGTTGAATTTTCAACTGAAAAAGATCAATTTTCAACAAAACGTGGAATAGTTCAATTTTCAGTTAAAAAATTAATCTTAAACAAAAAATAATAATATACAACAAAATAGTTAAATTTTGAACCAAAAAAAGGGTTTTAAACTACAATGATGAATCATCAACCAACAAAATGAATTTTTAACAAAGCAGTTCCACTTTAAACTAAGTAGTTGAATTTTTAACCAAAAAATATGAATTCTCAACGAAAAATATAATAGTTGCTATTTCAGACAAAAATTTTCATTTTAAACCAAAAACAGTTCAATTAAATACAGTTGAATCTTCAACAATATAGTTGAATTTTCAAAAATATAGTTGAATCCTCAACCAAAACAAATTTATATTCAACCAAACAATTGTGACCAAAAATGGAATAAAGAAATTTGCAGTTAAAACAATAAATTTTCCAATAAACAAAAATAACAAAACAGCTTAATCTTCAACCAATAAAATTAATTTTCAACAATGAAATTCAACTTTCAACGAAACAAGCTAAATCTTCATGAAAAATTGAATAATTGAATTGTCAACTAAAAAAACCATCCATTTTCAACCAAAAATGCAAAAAAAAAGTTAATTTTCAACCAAATAGATCAATTTTCTACCAGTTTCAAACAAAAAAGATGAACTTTCAACAAGAGTTAAATTTTCAACTAAAAAGTTAATCATCAACCTAATGGTTCAATTTTCTACCAAAATATGTGAATTTTTTACCCAAAGAAGAAGGAATTTGAAACAAAATAGTTAAATTTTCAACTAAAATTATTAATCTTAAACTAAACAACTAAATTTTTAACAAAGAAGTTCCACTTTCAACCGAATAGTTCAATTTTAAACCAGAAAGATAAATTTACAACAAGATAGCTGAACCCTCTACAGAATTTTTTTACAAAAAAGATCAATTTTTAAACCAAAAACAACACGTTTCATCAAATGAGTTGAATTTTCAACAAAAATGTTGGTTATTTTTGAACGAACTAGCTGAACTTTCTATCAGATTAATTTTCTACCAAAATAATTGAATTCTCAACAACAACAAAATGAGATTTTTTACCAAAAGAGATAAATTTTGAAACGAAAAAGCCGATTTTTGAACCAAGAAAGAAAAAAGAATTACAATAAATTATTGAATCTTCAAACAAAAAAGACGAATTTTCAACAAAATTGCTGAATCCTCAACAAAATCAGATTTTTTTACTAAAAGATATAAATTTTGAAACCAAAATGCCGAATTTTGAATCAAGAAAGATAAAAAATTTCAACTACATTCATGAATTTACAAGCCAAAAAGAAGAAATTTTCTACAAAAAAGTTGCATTTTCGAACCGAAAATATGAATTTCCAACAAAAAAGTTTATTTTTAACCAAACAGTTGAACTTTCTATCAAAATAGTTGAATTTTTATCAAAATATATGAATTTTCAACCAAGTAGTTTAATTTTCAACCAAACTAGGTGAATTTCCAACAAAAAATGTAATATGTAGTTGATATTATTTGAGACAAAAAAGATTTTAACTTGAAATGAAATACAGTTGAATTCAACCAAAAAATCTTCAACCAAATCAGATTAATTTTCTACCAAAAGAATCGAATTTTCAACAACAACAAAATGAGATTATTTTACAAAGTTATAAATTTTGAAATGAAAAAGCCGAATTTAGAACCAAGAAAGAAAAAATGTTCACTAAATTGTTGAATTTTCAAGTCAAAAATATGAAATCTCCACAAAACAATTGCATTTTCGAGCCGCAATTATGAATTTTTAACAAAAAAAGTCACTTTTTCACCAAATAGTTGAACTTTCTACCAAATAGTTGACTTTTTAACAAAATACATGAATTTTCAACCAAAATAGGTGAATTCTCAACGAAAAATATAATAGTTCATATTACAACCAAAAAAGATTAATTTTCAACAACAAAAAAAGGTGAATGCTCAATAAAAAGAGATTAATTTTCTACCAAAATAGTTGAATTTCCAAAAACAAAAAATGAGATTTTTTGCAAAGATATAAATTTGAAATGAAAAAGCGGAATTTTGAAGCAAGAAAGAAAAAAATGCCCACAAAATTGTTGAATTTTCAAGCCAAAAAGACGAATTTTTTACAAAACAGTTGCATTTTGAATCGAAAATGTG
>JAABKJ010005925.1:0-22485 GCA_011634705.1 Andricus grossulariae | reverse complement strand
TCAACCCCCAATGGTGATGTCTTTGCAATATTCGATATAACCGATATTCGCAATCAACAGATTTTTCGTGGGATATATTTGCATGATTCTCCGAAGGGAACGCGTGTAAAATATAACATGGACAGTGGCGCTCTTCAAAAATTGACTCCAGAAGAAAACGCGGATTGTCCACTAGGTACTAAATTTTCAATCGCAAAGAAATTTAAAGTATTCCGTGTTTAAACCAAGATTCTTTTTGATCGAGAATTTTAACAATTTTTAAAAGAAAAAAATCTAGCATATCACTTGAAATATTACGAATGGTATATGAAGTCCACTTGTTAATTTTCTCAATTGTGAAATTATTGAGTTCACAAGGAATTATTCTAAAATCTTTCAATTTTATAATTAGAAGCTTTTGAAATTTTTGATAAAAAAAGTTTTACGTTGATTAACTAAATATGAACTGATTCAGGATTTTAAAGATGTAACTTTAGTTCAAGCATTACAAATCAAACAATAATATTTGGTGTTATAAGAGGACTCTGAATCTGTTCAATAATAAAACTCATTGACTTAATTTCAAATCCTATTCAATTATTGTTTCCGTCTAAAATTTGTCATTGTTGACCCATTCAATTTGAAATATTGTAATTAAAATTTAAAAAATTCCCTAATATTTGATGCTATTTGACTGTTTATCTGAAATGAGCAATTTCAAATCAAATATTAAATAAACTTAACAATTTAGAATTGAATTATTTGAAATCGAAAGTCTTTAATCGTTAAATTGATGTTACAATTGATGTTTTATCACTTCGGTACAACGGACCAAGACTGCCTGTTTATATATTGCAAAATAAATTACAAATTTGATTTTGTATCATTATTTTATTTGAGTTTTCCTATGAAATGCATGCAAGCAATTCTTTCGAGGTAAATAAAGAACCACAAACCGTTGGTGAAAAAAGGCTGGTTAGAGAAATTGATCTTTTTTGGGTTTTTCGTCAGCAACCATGGACTAAGCCAAGCGCCTGCTGAGATGAAGACGTCGTTGAAAGTTGAACTGCTTTGTTAAAAAGTTATTTTGTTAGTTGAAAATTTATCTCTTTGTTTAAAAATTTAGCTATTTGGTTAGAACTTCAACCAGTCGTCGCTCACTTAACTTGCTTGTTGAAAATTTATATTTTCGGGTTAAAATTACAACTATTCTGTTTAAAAATGTATATCGAACCGAGACTGCTTATTTATATATTGCAAAATAAATCACGAATTTAACTCCATCTCATTATTTTATTTGACTTATTTTATTCATTCATTAAAATTGACTTCAGGAGACGATGCTTTTGTTTCCAGAAAACTCTGAGTAATTTCTAAAAAAATTAGATAAAAAATAATAAAGGATGAAATCCATCTTTCCACTTTTTTTTCAACACATTTTGTAGAATTCATGATAGTCTTTCAACGTTTTAAAGTAGCTGTTATAGTATTCAATATATGAATTTGCCATATGAAAATCAGTTTCCTCTAAAAGGTGAAAGATTGCGTAAATGATGGCATCCGTTTCAAATAAATTTGAAACAACATTTTTTTTCTTGAAACGGAATTTCATCAAGGGTCAATATAGTAAGACGATAAGCTTGATGCGTTTAATCTAAGATAACGACTTTAGTATGAACTGCATAAGCTAATGAAGCTGTAGAATATGCATTAGATACGTTTCGATTAAAATTCGTCATCAAAACATTAATTAGTGTCTCCCGTAATAAGAAAAGATGAGGATTGTCAGGACTTTAGTCTTATTCTTGGCGGTTATCCTCAATTCTCTTGGTGAATATAATAATAAAACTTAGAATAAAATATATATGATAAAAAATTTAACTGAGATTATAGATGTATTATTTAATATATCTATAATTTCAAGTACATGTTTTTGAAGCTTGAGTAACTGAGCACGTCATATGTAAATGCAAAGTAGAGTTTAAACAGTAGACGTATAATTAATAATTAGGTAACACAAAAGCTCAAGCTGGCTTGAAAAAACAAACAAGCTCAGAAGTTCAATTTGAAAATTTTTCAAATTATCAGAACCTTTGAATAATTTATGGCGAGCTACTAAGAATCACCATCATAATTGTTTAAATTTTCCCATTCGGAATATTTTCGAACGCTCAGGCTTCAATGTGCATGTAGATGGTCATAACTTGGTCGTTACATCCCTGCATTAGTTTGAATGTCATGAGGGTCATGTCTAACCTAAGATTTGCATATTGTAATACGAACTACTAATTTTATTTTAAATCCCTAATACCCGTTATTCAATTAGAAAAAATTAGGAATTAGGTAAACAATATTGTAAATAATTTTCTTATTTCTATTTGTTTAGACCAAATAGCGCAGAGCGAAAAAGTTATTTTGAGAGGTATTAAAATGATGAATATTTCCTAAATGTTCACCTACAGAAGAAAACTTTTTTCCCTAAACCTGAATGTTATCAAATGTAAATATCTTCGAAGAACAAACTTAACGCGCTATCTGAGCACTCAATCTAAGAGATAACGTTTGTAGTATGGATCTTATAAGCTAATGAAACAGCAGATGATTAATTACATAAGTTTTGATTTAAATTCTTTATCAATATTAATAAATTATTCAGTTTCTCCTATAATTAGCAAAGATGAGGATTGTCCGGACTTTGGTTTTATCCTTGGACGTTATCCTCGATTTTATTGGTGCGAATCTACAACTTTCAAATCGATATCTCAAAAAGTTTTCGAGATATCAATATTTTTATATCAAAACTTTTTCCAGGAGCCTAATCAAATCCTCCTGAATTTCCATTCCTTTCCTCCGTTTTTTATATTCTTTTCATATTACAGTCTTAAACTGAATTTGTTATTTTTCGGCTTGTTTAAATAAAAATTTATAGCGAAAAAATTATTTTACTTCTAGAAAGTATTTATTATTTCTTAAGGAAAAAGTGTAAACTTGTAAAATTATGACTTTTATCATATTTCTAAAACAGGGAATTCTTTAGAAAATTTGGAATATTAGGGTGGAAGAAAATTGCCAGTTTTCTTATATTGAGCTTCAAATCTGTATGGCTCTCGAATTTGATTTTTTTCTTTCTAAAAGTTTTTAACGAGTAAAGTTAAATTTTCACAAAATAAATAACTAACCAAGAATGAAATAGTTACATTTTCAGTTAATGTTCAAACAAAACAAAAAAAGAATTTCAAAGGGAATAGTAATAATTTCCAATAAAAAGATGGATTTTAAAACTGAAATGATAAATCATCAACCAAAAAATTAACTTTGAAGAAAGGAATTGATTCTTCATCCAAGAAGTTGAATAATTTTAACAAAAAACATGAATTAGAAAGTTGCAGTACAGTGCCTACTAGATAACCAAAAAAATCGGAATTTTTCAGAGAGCGAAATAACAAATTATCCAGTTCCGAGAAATAGAATCTCGAAGTTTATAATCTCACAGTGACAGAAACCTAAAATTGGAACAGACTCGGTTGCGCATCACGATAAGATGTGCAATTCTCAGTTTAAACAAAAAATTAAAACTGAATTTCGATATGTTGAGTCGCTTAATTTCGGAGGAAACGAATTTAATTAGAAAAAGTTAATCAATTCCAAATAAATCATTCAAGAATTTGAAGGTTAAAATTTCTTGGGTTTCAAAAATCGTCCTTGGATAGCGAATAAAAATATATTTTCAAAAACAAATGAAAAAGATTGAAACATGCTTCTCAGATATGGGGCCGCTAGATAAGAATAAATAAGTTTTTATCCAAGAAAATTATTTTGTTACCAAGAAATAAAGATATAGTGTAACGGTACCTCACTATAATAGATGTTTTTTCGCAAAAAGGTATATAAAAAGTAGAAAGGTTAATGTTTTTTTTTTAATAAACGATATGAATTTGTGAAAATATCGTTTCTGATCAAAATACAGTAAGTTGAGTGAAGAAAACCTTATAGAAGTGGCTTTTTGAACAAAAGAAACATTCAAGATTTTAGGTTTGAATTTGATTGGTACTGTAATGCTGAAAAAATGTACAAAAAGATTTATTGAAGGGATTTTTTTTTAAAAAGAAGTGATTTTATTATTTTACTGCATTTAGGAACTTTCAGAAAAAGAAACACAGTCAGAAAAATGTTGAAAAAAGTTTAGAGGTTAGGCAATTAAAAAAAAAAAAGAAGCTGGGAAACAAATACAGAGTGTAGGTCATCTGGCTTTAAGATACCAATGTCTTTATTACTAGATTACAAATGAGATTTTGATCGAATACTTTTAATACAACAGGTATTTGATTTTTTAACAACCCTTCAGTTCTCAACGAAAAATATAATCGTTGCTATTTCCATTAAAAACTATTTTAATGTTAGATAAAAAATTGGTAATTTATAGTAAAAAAACAATGTGGAACTAAAATAATGAATCCTCAACAAAAAGGTGACTTTTTAACACGAAAATTGATTTTTTCATATACCAAAGAGTCAGATTTTTGACAGAATATATAAATTTTTAAACAAGTAGTTCAATTTTCAGTTAAAAAATAAATGCACGTCAACATCCACAAGACACTCCACGTAGACAACTACATTGACAATTACAACCAGGTTCACGGCTCATGATATACGGAGGCACGATTGTTTACTTTGAAAAAAATTAATACTCTGTTTCTTATTGCAGAAATAAGTTCTCAATTCGACTGTTTGCCAAATGGTTCCCCCATTCCTGGCGTTCCCCGTTACGGTCCTTCTGCATCTTCTCCTAAAAGGTCTGTTCCTTCTGCGAGACTTTATTCTTCTGCCCAGTCTCCTTCCTTTGCCGAACCTCATCTTCATGTCAGGTCCAGGTCTCCTCCTGCCAGGTATCCGTCTTTTCTC
The DNA here is from genome assembly GCA_011634705.1 of Andricus grossulariae. Taxonomy (NCBI): domain Eukaryota; kingdom Metazoa; phylum Arthropoda; class Insecta; order Hymenoptera; family Cynipidae; genus Andricus; species Andricus grossulariae. The sequence goes on along the minus strand of JAABKJ010005925.1, from coordinate 17,601 downwards.
ATACTCGAATTTCCACCTGAAGAACTTAGATTTGTTCGAGGATTTGCTCGACTCAGAGTCAACAAGAATCCGACTCGGATATTCGAACTTCGCAGACATTCTTTTCTTACGAATGTAACAATTAGCATTAGACGCAGCATCTATAACCTTTCTCCCATGCCAACTTAAGAGAAAATTGTATTATCAATCTCCAGAGGTGAGGTTTTTGCAATATACGACAAAACCAATACACGCAACTACGAGTTTTTTCGTGGAATATATTTGCATGATACTCGCCTGGGGTCGCGGGCGAAAATTAACATGAACAGTCACGCTTTTAAAGCATTCACCCTAGAAGAAATCGCAGAATGTCCAATAGGCACCCACAGTTCAATCACAAAGAATTTTAGAGTATTTCGTGTGTAAACCACAATTCCTCATGCCATAAATTCAATTTGAAAAATATTTTTAGGCTGGCTAATTCACTTTTATTTCTTTTTAACGAACAATTTCACAAACTCTTTAAAAAAAATCTATCAAATCTCTTATAATATTGCGAATTGCATGCGTCTAATGTGATACAACGCGATTCAAAATAACGTTTAAAGTTTTTAATTTCTCATAGAAACATTCGAAGTTGATCAACTACAAATATAAATTGATAAACGATGTAAAGATTGAAATATATTTCGAATATTGTAAATTGAACAATAATAATTATTCTTTCAAGACTATTCTGGATATGGTTAATAATAACAGGCTTTTATTCAATTTCAAATACTTCTCATATATTGTTTCGGTCCGCCATTTTCTATTCATAACACATTCAATTTGAAATACTCTAATTAAAATAAAAACTATTCTCTAATATTCAAGAATATTTGTCTGTTCATCTAATAAGACAGATGTAAAATTAAAAGACAACTTGAAAATTATAATCTGGATTTTTTGAAAAAGAAAGCCTTAAATCGTAAATCAAAATGCTATTATAGAATATTGAGAATGACCGTGTAGTGTAGATTCATATTTGTTAATCAAAAATCTTTGAACTGTTGAATTTATTCAAGTTTAAGATAAAAAATTTTGCATTTTAAAGGCTCAGTTTTCTATTACCTTGAACGAAAAATGTTGAGTTTTAAAAGGTCCAATATTTTAGTTTTAATTACCCTAAAAACTTGTTACCAACCGAGAATTTTCTCCCCCGATTAAAAAGACTCTCATAAAAACAGATTCTCATCACTTATCTTGTGCTCTGCGCTCCATTCATGTGTGTCTAAAATGGTAAATGTTCTATATTATGTTGAAATCTCTAATATTAAATGAATGCGTTATTATTTCTGTACATCGGACCGAGACTGCTTGTTCATATTTTTCAAAATGAATTACAAATTGGATTCTTCAGATTTATTTTATTTTAGTTACCCAGTTGGTTGAAGAAGGTTGGTGAAACTTATATTCTGTTGTTGGACTGATAAAAAATATTGTCTTGAAATAGATTATTTTTTTGAAAAACATTTTCTCGGGTGAAACTGGTTTTTCATGACTAACCACGGACTAAGTCAAGTACATGGTGATATGAAGACTTGGTTGAAAGTTGAACTATTTTGTTTAGGATTTCTTTTTTTGCTTGAGGATTCATCCTCATGTTTAAAAATTCAACTATTAGCTTGAAAATGTATGTTTCCGACTGAAAATTCAACCATTTGGTTCGAAGTTAACCTATTTTGTTGTAAATCAAATTTCGTATTAAAGATCTATATTTTGTGGTTGATAATAATTCAACTATTTTATTTGAATGTTCGTCTTTTTGGATTGTAAATTCAATATTTTAGAAGCATTTTCTTCTAAGACTGAAAAAACTTCGTGGATTCAAAATTTAAGTATTTGGTTAAAAGTAGAACTACCTTCTTAAAAGTTCTTTTCTTGGGTGAAAAATTCATTATTTCAGTTGAGAATAGATCTTTTTGGTTTTTCATCATCAGATGCGGACTAAGTCAAGTACCTGGTGAGATGAGGATATAATGAATAAATTTAATACGATGTTCCAAATCCCTTGCGATGATGTTGGGAAGGCAGAAAATTAGGAGCAGTTATCCTTACACAGCGGCCGCGAGCATTGAAGTTGTCATTAGTGACCTCTGGATGCTTTTCTAGAGCTACCATCTGCCACTCCACAGGTTTTTAGTCGCCTACTTCCTGATGGTCTAGGAAGTTTCTTGTAACCGAGCGTTCTAGCGGATTACCATAGTTGTTTTCGTCTTGGTTCCATCAGGCTTAATATGGTATCGTTGGTCAAGTTTTTGGTATCAAAACAGCGCAATAAAGTTAAATATTCAGATTGAAGAGGAACGAAGTGCTATATAGCATTGTCTCTTGATCACGTTGATAGCTTGAGGGTCCAGCTTTATCCCACTAGATCATCCTTTCGTATACGTACCGATCAGCGCAACCGTTTATTCCCATCATAAACCATTGTCAGTATTAGGATTTTAGTGATACTTACTCCTTGCATGTAAAAAATCGACATTCATTTTTATCCGGGATCCTTTTTTTGGCGTTCTAATATGTTCTCACGAATAGTCTATTTTAGTACCAGTTTCTGCTTTGTTTAGTTTGCCAACGTCAGGTTGATAAATGATCCGAGATAGCGAACTAAATTGATTCACGGGGTGCATTGTTTCAATTGTCTCAAACTTCAATCTTATGAAAAACAAAATTTTTTTAGGTTGGACCAGTCCGAGTGCGGACAGGACACTTGCTGTAACAGTTGCAGCGCGCACGACGTTAACATAGTACCAATGTCATTTCGGGGTTACGTGGTTTCTGAACTTGACAGTTTAGAATTTGTCTTATCAGACTCAGTTGTTGACATATGATTCTCATCTTCAGCCTATTTCAATCCACAAATCGATCTTATTTTATTAAATTTGTGGATCAAACTGAAGTGAAATTGTTTTGTTGCGTGAACTGTTTTAATACCGAATTAAGTCCTAAATTGAATCCTAGTTTTTAAAGTGAGTCACATAAAGTCCCGTATAGTCACCTTAAGTCATTGGCTTAAACATTGACTTTGTAAAATCTTGTAGTCTACCGAAAACCCTTGAATCTTTGAAATCTTGAAATCTCATATCTATATTTAGAAAAAAATTGAACCACACCAGTTGAGTGTTCAGCATATTTCTAGCAGTGTCTTCATTTCTAGATAACTTCTTTTTCTCCAAGTAATTTCTAAACGAAACTGATAAAAAATATGAAAAGATGAAATCCATCTTTCCAATTCTTTTAACATATTTTGTAGAATTTATATTAGTTCTTAAGGGCTACAAATTGGCCGTTATAGTGAAAAATATATCAATTTTCCATGTTAAAATCAGCTTTCCCTATAATGTTACATATTACATAAATGATTAAATCAGTTTAAATTAAATTTGTAATTAAACTTTATTTCTTGAAGATAAATTTTATCAAATGTAAATACCTTAGAAAGACAATCTTGACGCCTTTAATTTGAGAGATAACAACTACAGGATATACTATATAAGCTTACGAAGCAGCAGAATATTCATTAGTTACGTTGCTAATTGAATTTTTCATTAGTATATTATCAGTTGCTCCTATAATTTGCAAAGATGAGGATTGTCTGGACTCTGGTCTTATCTTCGGCAGTTATCCTCGATTCTATTGGTAAGTATAATAACATTATTCGGAATAAAATGAATATTATACCAAAATTTGTATTGAAATTATATAGATGTATTTCATAATATATTTATAGTTTCATTAATTTTTTCAACCTTGTGTTACTGTGTGCGTCAATACCTCATACTTGAATACAAAATAGTGTTCACACAGTAAATGTGGTATTTAATGATTGATATTAAGACATTTTAGTTGATATTTGTTGGAACATATTATACGAAAGTAATAATATCTTAAGATAATCAAAACATAAAAATTGGTCTGTATGTGAAAAGGATAATAGGTAGAAAGTAAGATATAAGAATCTGATAAATTCAATCGTATAAGATGTTGATTCGTTTTTCTATAAACACGTTTAAAATTTGTATTCTTTTCTCAAATTTACATGCAAGTAAAAGATAGGAAGGTAAATCAGTGGGATTTACATTATTAGTCTAAGCAGTATAATAAAGATATTGAAACTTTTGCTCTAATTGTTGCAAAAGTGGGATTTGAGATTTTCGAGATTTCTCCAAAAGTTCTCTTAAGATTTCTTAGTAGGTAGTCCCAGGGTGGGAGATTACGATCTACATGGCAACGGATATCGTATAAAGTTCAGATTCCTATTGGATTTTTTGCGAATCTGAAACTTTCAAATCGATATTTCGAAAAGTTTGTGAGACATCAATATTTTTTTATTAACATTTTTCCAGGAGCTTCTAACCCCCGTTTTTATATCCTTTCTCTTGCATAGAGTGAGTTTAGCGGCACTATCCCCCCAGTGAAATCTTCACGAATTTTCATTATTTTTTATTTATTAAGGAAACCTCTGTCAATTTATAAAATGATGACTGGCATAACATTCCGAAAACAAGGAATTTTTCAGAAAAATTTGAATTCTTCGGTGTGCGAAAAATTCCAATTTTTCCATATTGAGCTATAAATCAAGCAAGTAGTTTAATTTTTATTCAGACAAGATAAATTTTCGACCTAGAATGGAGTGCGTAATTTTTAATGAAAAGAAAAGTCAATTCAGAACTAAAATGATGAACCTGTAATAAAAGGTGACTTTTTAAACACAAAAATTGATTTTTCATACCAAAAGGGAAGATTCTTAACAGAATTTATGAATTTTCAACCAAATAGATAACTTTTCAACTAACAAAAAAATAAGTTTTCAACTAAGAATGGAAGAGTTAAGGTTTCAGTCTGAAGGTGATTTGACATAAAATTCTAGGACGAGTTCCACGTAGAGATTTAGTGGAAATCCACGTAAAAGGGCACGTGCAAAATCACCTTATTTTCATAATTCACTGAAATTCATGAGAAACGCCACATGAACAACTACATTGACAATCAGAACCACAATATGCGAGCAACTCTAGATATAGCAGATCCAAAACTGTTATTCCTTTCTTCGATCGTTATAGATTGCCACTAAATATTTCAGCAAATTATCGCTAATATAGTCGTTCTTACGTTCAACATGAAGTTAAAATAAAATTTCCAAAGAAATGTGTAAAAACTAGAGGGTTGCGCCGACATGCTTTTCACCGGCGACGGCGATTTGTGCAATTTTCATCGGCGGCAAGCGGAGCGACGGAGCGCCGCCTTCTTCGCTTCTCGGCGGCGGCGGGGCGGCGTGACGGTCAAGTTTAATTTTTTTTTAACATAAGGCTTGAAAAATATAAAATTACGATTAAAATTTGCAATTCACAAGTTTTCGCTTACTGTGGTCAACACCGGAATTAGATTTCAGAGGTGGCTCCTAATTGGTCGCAGGAATTTCCGCAACCAATCTAAATTCACCGGATCATCCTACGGAAGGAAATCCTGCACCACATAAATATACCTAAGATCACGTGAGCACACCAAAACGCCACCGCACCAACGGCGCCGAATTCGAATCGGCGGCGTCGCCGTTCTGAAGCAAGTTGTCCGGCGGCGTGGCGCAGCGGCGCAATCGTCTAGCGAAAACATATTCATTTATTAAAAAGAAATCCTCAATGCTTCGACCACCACTGTGGGTCTTCTTCAAGAGTCGCTGAAGTAAATCTAATTAAAAAATGCTTCATTTTTTTTTCAAGTAAATTTAGTCATTTGTTCCAATTGAAGCCACAAATATTTTGTAGAGGCTCTAAGAATTTATAAAAGTGTCACATTATAACTGGTTTGATGTTTACAGACGAACGATACAGTACGTCTGTAAACATCAAACCAGTTATAATGTGACACTTTTATAGATTCTTGGACCCTCTACAAAATCTTTGATGCTTCATTTGGAAAAAAAAGATTACTTTTACTATTTTTTTTTTAAAGGAAGTTTGTTTTATAAATAATTCATTATTTGTTTGACTCAGATTTGTTTTATCGACTCTAGCAAAGGACCCGAATTTTTGGTCAAAACCTTGAGAACTTCTTTTTAAAAAATAAATTAAAGGTCAAACCATCGACAACTGAAATTAAGTGATTGTAAATTCTCTTTTGTTAAAGCTCCATTGGCTTTAACGAACACATTCTCATCACTTGTCTCATGAGAAAAAAAGGTTCAAAGCAAAGTGTCAGATCTGACTTAAAAAAATTTCTTTTATTAAAAATTTAATTATACCTTGTGTCTTTTTTCAAAAATTTAATTGGTTTATTTGTAATGTCATTGATGACGATTAAAACGAAGAATACGTGTCTCATCGAAAAATCATCGATAATAAATTTTGAGTTTTTTTTTGAGTGAATAATTTTTGTCTAAGTATCTTTTTTCTTATCTTCCATAGTTTGACCGCATATTTGAATTTTTGATTTTTCATTATTTTTTTTGCGCTATCCTAATTTGAATTTTCAAGTTTTGAAGAAAATTCAAAACGTTGTCAGGATAATCTTGCAGGGCTTTCGAAAGGCAAGTTTTTTCTTCTCTTGACTTTTTTAATATCGAGCGTTGTTCGTGATGATAAATTGCTCGACTTTTCGAGTTTAAAAATAACCGTACAATTTTGACTAAGAATAGAGTTGAAGTAATACAATTAAGTAAATACATCGTGCTTACCTTATTATGAGTTGATGGAAATAAGATAACTTTCATGGTAGATTGTACATAGTTGTCAAATATAAAAACATTTTAGCAAAATTTTTCAAAATTGGATCGTCATATCCTCAAAATTAATAAAAGTGTTTCTGTCTAGGTTGAAATATCAACTGTAACATTTTTCGTTTAAAATTAATCTCTTTTGGTTGAAAGTAGAACTAATTTCTTGAAAATTCATTTTTTGTTTGTTGGAAAATCGTACTTTTAGTCAAAAATTAATATCTTTGTTTGAAACATATAAATATTTGGTTGAAAATTAGTTTATTTTTTTTTGGGAAATACATTTTTTATCTGAAAATGTAACTACTTTATTTTTTGTTTAAAATCATTATTTCTATGTAAAAAGTGATTTTTTTGAATTGAAAAATCAACTATTTTGACGAAAATTCATGTATTTTATTAAAATTTTTTTTTTTTTCAGAAAATTAATCGCTTAGGTTAATAACTCAACATTTTTTGTTAGAAATGCATCTCTATGCTTAAAAATCAGTACTTTTGGTTGAATTCAATTGTTTTCTATTAAAATTCAAATAATTTTTGTTTGAAATATGAACTATGATATTTTTATTTGACCATTAATTTTTTTGGTTAAATAAAATTCAACTACTTGGTTGAAAGTTTAACTTCTTTCTCTTTTTCGTTGAAGATTTATAATTTTATTTAAAAATTAAACGATATGGTTATGAATTAACTTATTTGCTCAAAATTGAAATTTTCGGGGTTAAGATTAAAATGTTTTGTAGCAAATTCATGTATTTTGTTGGAAATTCGACGTGTTTGGTAACAATCATTCTTTTTGTTGGAAAATTCGTTTTTTTGTTTGAAAAATTAATTAATTATTGAAAATTCATATTTTTTGGGTAAAAAGCTACTACTTGGTGCAATGTTTAATTAAATTGTCAAATATTCATTTTATTTGTAAGATTCACCTCCTTGGTTGCAAATTAATTAATTAATTAATTAATTATGTTGTTAAAATTTTACTTTCTCCTAATAAAATCATATTTTTGGCATATACAATGTATGCAAATTACTTACATTGAATGTAATATCATCTTTATTATTTCAAAGTACAATGCGTGTCGAGACTATAATATACTGATTATTATTGACATACACACTGAAAAATGTTTGTAATCAAGAACATGCATTTACTTGAATCCTGTTTCTTAGCATCACGAACATACAATTTCACAGTAGTAATTTTCATTTGAAACAGACATATTTTTGTTGATCTAAGGAAATAAATTCTTTTGCTGTATTTTCTTGATATTGTACTACGAACTACAAATTTAATTTTAAATCACAAATACACGTTATTAAATGAAAAAAATGAAAAATTATTACGTAAACATTATTTTAAATAATTTGCTCATTACTATTCGTTTAGACCAATTAGCGCAGGGCGAAAAAGTTATTTTGAGAGATCTTAAAATGATGAACTTTTCCTAAATGTTCATCAACGTAACCAGATTTTTTTCCCCGAAACTGAATTTTATCAAATGTAAATATCTTCGAAGAGCAAGCTGGGCGCGCTATCTAAGCACTTAATCAAAGAGATAACGTCTATAGTATAGATCTTATAAGCTAATGAAGCAGGATATTAATAATTACATACGTTTTATTCAAATTATTCATTAATATTAATAAATTATTCAGCTTTTCCTATAATTAGCAAAGATGAGGATTGTCTGGACATTGGTATTATCCTTGGTCGTTATTATCGATTCTATTGGTGAATATTATAATATTCTTCAAGTCATTCTCGTAGTCAAGAAGAACTATGTCAGGCCTCGAGTGCGCAACAGAAACATTTGTCGACAATATGAAGTTCCAGTATATCCGGCACTTTTGATTCTCGACAATTGACACTATTTCCCTAGAAGCGTTTAGTGTAGCGGTATTTGGCTAACCCCATAAGAGTGCAGATATGGTAATAAGGCATTCTTAGTGCCGCATTGTTCCTTTGGACGTAGATCGTTCCCGCATGAGTTGGACAACCAGATAGTATGTGTCCTAGATGCTCGGGCTGTACATGACACGCTCTGCAGCTGTCAACGGGAATCAAAAATTGTCCTGGCTCAAAATGTGGCGACGGTATGCTAGAGTGGAAATGACACCCTCTTGAAATGCCAAGATGAAACTTTCCGTGCATGACTTCAATCCGGGTGATTTAAGGAAAGCAAACGTGAGCTCATACAACATCGACAGATCCTCCACATTTCTGTGGAAGATGCCGTGCATTTTCTTGTCGAGGAGCTGTTTGCCGAAGTTCTCCTCCTATGCTTTCTTAGCCGGGCATTCAGCAGCGAGTACTCGAGATGGATAAGATTTGATTCATGTTGCTCATCCCTGATGCCTCCTCCGCGGTTTTGTACAGAAACGCTCCATTGCCGACTGCTTCGTGTTTCCTGACCATTTTAAGAAGAGGGTCTTGTCCATTTGCGACTATATGAGCTGTACCCAGAATAATCCTGTTGTGAAGACATTCCAGATTCATTATTCCGCGACCACCTTGACGGCGTGAGATGTAGAGTCGCCAAACAGATGATTTGAGGTGCATGCTTTTTTTCATGTGCATAACATTTCGGGACACGATAATGAGGGATCTGAGCTCGTCCTTCGTCCATGGTACTGTTCCAAATGAACAGAGTACTACTGGGATGGCAAGCATGATCCTCGCAGATACTTTGTTCCGCGCCGACAGTTCGGAAGACCAAATCCGTCGGATGAGACGTTTGTATCTGCATCAGAGAGTATCCTTTATAGATGTCGACGAGGTCAGGGTCTTCCGGGATGCTATTAAATTTTCCTTTTCTCAAATAAACCTTGGTGCAAAGGTACGCTTCGGAATAGCGAAGTGCGAGAGATAGTGACAATAATGTGAGACAGAAGAGGAGAGGGCTCATGGTGGCGCCCTGAAACACACCTCTCTGAAAGATGACACTGTCAGTGATCACACGATGTTTGCCAGATGAGATAGTAAATCTGGTTTTTCAAAGAAACATTAATCTCTCTATACACCTCGAGATTGTGGATTGACCTTCAAGCTTTCCAAGAGACAGATAATAAGTCTATGGAAGCTAGAATCAAAAGCTTTCCAATAATCAATCCAAGCCATCGATAGGTAAGGCTGATAGAATTCTGCGTCTTGACAGACACATCTATCGATGAGCAGGTTCTTTCGACATACTGCTACGCCTATCTTTGAGCCGCGTTGTTCGTACATCTCTCGCCACACAGGTCCAATCGTCTGAACAATCCTATGATTTAGGATAGCTGTGAAGATCTTATACAGTGTTTTCAAACAAGATATTCGACTGTAATTTTTAGGGTTAGCTAAGTTGCCCGACTTCGGCAGTAACACTGTATGCCCTTCCATCAACCACTCCAGAATAGGCTCTTCCGAATTTAGATATGAGGGGAAAATGAGGGCCAGATTGATTGATTGATGCATTCGTCTTTTGGTCTTATAATCAACCTTGCTTTTTTTTACGGTTTGCATCTGCCAAAGCTCTCGCTGCATTATATTCACGAAAATTGAGAGTCCAGAGGTTGGGTTCTTCGGAAATATCTCCACGAAGTTCGTTATTTAGTTCATCCAGATCTTTGGACTTGAGAGAAACCTGAATGCTGATGATTCTGCGGTTCCTGAAGCATCGCTCTTCCTCTTTTGGATGCCTGATCGCGGTTGGTCTCAGTGTCGCCTCTCTTTCTCTATCGCCAGCTTGTTCTGGCTGCGGTTGGGTAGACGCTCCGCTTGTATAACCCCCTTTCCGGAGTTTCTTGGCATGGTTTCGCAGACGTTTATGCAAAAAATGCGAGAGCTCTGGATGTTTCTGGCACCACAGACTATGCAGTCGCGCCATGTGAAATTTTCGTTCAGGGGCCATACTGGTATCATAGCACTGCAGCATGTCGTCCCTGAGTCCATCAGTTCACCCATAAGTAGCTAGATTCAGCCGTTCGATAGCATTGACTCCTTCTTAATTGGCTACCCTAACTCTAGCATAGTTGTCATTGTTGTCCGACCCATTGTCGGGAGCCCTGCGCGTTCGATTGTTTGAACCGCACTTACTACAACTATGTTCGGTTTTATGACTGTTGTTCCCACGAGCAGCTAGGACAAAGAGTTCTTCCATACTTGTAGAGCCCAGCATGCAAGGATAAGGCTGTATACCCTGAGAGGTGTCCCGGTATGCCGGAGTATCCGTTTGAGACACCTCACCCAGGTGCCATTCAGCATTTGGTACGGTGGTCACGCCTCCGCTTAGGGCTTATTTCTTTGCGACCATCCATTGGAAAATTCATTTTTCTATATTATTAAATGTTATAACATATCTATAATTTTAAGGTGAACCCGATTTTTTATCATCAACCACGGACTAGGTTAAGTTCCTAGTGAGTTGAAGATTGTTAGTTTTGCAGCGGGTGGGAAGTCCGTGAGGATCTTCCTTGGCGCCCGAGCTATAAAGCCTATTGTGCCACACCCTAACTATTCGCTCTCAGTAGTTGACCCCAGTTCTCTTGGTGAAGCATAGTATGCCAGTCACTGATCGCATTGTAATTTCCTCAGGTTCCAGAAAATGGGCACGAAGGTCCTGAGCCTAGCTAATGCCGGGCACTGGCATTATACATGTAGGAATGTTGCGTCATCCCTCCCGAATTTCCTGTACCCTGTCGCGGGGTGTGACCCCATTCTGTGAATATGATAGTTCGTGTAGTTGTGTCCAGTTAGTTTGGAGTTTGTTTTTTATTGCTGTTATCCTTACGCAGCGGCTGTGAGCGTTGAATTACTAACAACTACTTGAATTACTCTGGATTGCATGTGAATCACACCGTATTACCAGTTCGGATAACCGAGCGGTCTAGCAGATTACCACAGTTGTATTCCCCTTGCTTTCATCATGGTCTTTCTTTGAATCCCCGATTAGGCAGCGACAATTTTTAGATTCCAACCCCTTTCAAAGCCGAATGGAAATGTCAAATTTAATCCTTGTAATCTATTAAAAACCCTTAAAATCTTTGAAATATTGAAATATGGTGTATTTGTTTGGTAAATACTTGGACCACACCAGTATACTCTTCAGCATATTTCTAGCAGTATACACTGAACGTTCAAAAGTCGATTGAAAATTGACTTCTGAGGACGATGCTTTTGTTTACAGATAAGTCCTTTTTATTTAAGTAATTTCTAAAAAAAACTGCTCAAAAGTATGAAAAGATGAAATCCATCTTCCCAATTTTTTTTAAATATTCTGTGGAAATTATATTATTTTTTCAACGCTTCAAATTGGCCATTATATTAAAAATATACAAGTGTAAAATATCACATAAATGGTGACATCAGTTTTAGTTAAATTTGTAACCAACGTTTTTTCCTTGAAACTCAGTCTTATCAAATGTAAATATCTTATAAGCACAAGCTTGATGCTCTTATTCTAAGAGATATCGACTATAATATAGATTATACAAGCTTATGAAGTAGTAGAATAATTATTAGTTACGTTGTTGATAAAATTTTTTATTAATAAATTAATGTGTCTCCCCTATAATTAGAAAAGATGAGGATTATCTGGATTCTGCTCTCAGCCTTGGTGACTATTTTCAATTCTATTATTGAATATAATAATACAATTCAGAATAAAATAAATATTACAGAAAAAATAAATTAAAATTATAGATGTATTATGTGATATATCTATGATTAATATATCTATAATTGTTAGTAAATGTTCTTCAGGCTTGTGTGACTGTGTGTCTGTGTTCGAGGTCTGTTAACCTCTAAAACGTCTGATTCGAGGCCATTTCAAGGTCAACGTGAGAAAAACTGGCTAAGTTTGAAAAAATATGTATATAGGGTTTCGGGGTCGTTAAGTCAGAATCTAGGGTTTGCTGAACCCTGTAAAGTCACCCAGATGTGATTTCGAGGTCACGTCAAGGTCATACTGATATGAAAGGGTTACTAATATGTGAGAAAAATCCCATGTATGTTTGGGGGGGGGGGGTTGAAAAGTCCAAATCTGGGGTTCGCTTAACCCTGTAAGGTCACACAGAGGTGATTTCAAGGTCACCTTAAGTTCATACTGAGACGAACTTGTTAGAAAAATATAAGAAAAACACTATATAGGTTTCAGGGGTTTTTGAGTTCAAATTTGGGGTTCGCTTAACCCTGGGAGGTCACCCAGAGGTGATTTTAAGGTCGCGTTAAGGTCGTACTGAGACGAAAGTGTTAGCAAAATGTGAGAAAAATCCTATATAGGTTTTGAGGGTCCCCGAGTCCGAATCTGAGGTTCAGTTGACCCTGTGAGGTAACCTGTAGGTCTTTTCAAGGTCATGTAAATGACATACAGAGACAAAATTGTTAGAAAAATTAAAAAAAAATTATAATAATTTGGACTCATGCCAACCTCAAGAGAAGCTCAGTGAAACCTTGAGCCAAAAGAAATCACAAAGTGAACTTTCAGCATGAAACCGCTCAGCTATATTGCTCTATGTGGATAATGAGATGGTATATTGACCACCTGTCGTTCACGTTGCAAGTATGTAGAGAACAGCAAGTCGTGCATGTCAAAGTTGTGTAGTTTTGATCCCTCATCAATGTTTCGGGCATCTATGTTTTCTATCTTAAATGTTTTCTTTATCACCAATCATGTTCGGCGTGAAAACGTTTACGTTTAGTATTAAACTAGTAGTCTTGCGTGCGCGTATTAATTTTTATTATGAAAAAGAATAATCCAAATAGTTTGTTTTCTATGTTATTTATATTTCATTTCTGTTACAAGAGATTTGTACAAAATAATTAGAAGGCACCACAGCATGATGTACGTAGCCTCCAATAAGGAACTCCTTTACATTTGTTTATCTGTTAAAGTTCAAGGCTAACGTTAGGTAACCTGTATATTATGTGAATGTGATATTTTCCGATAGGTGGATGATGTTCATTTATGAGATTTTGTTATTTTATATTTTTCATAATTTTGTAACTAAAAATTTTTTTTGATACATGTAAATCAAAAGAACATTTCATTAATAAATGCAAAACAAGAGAAAAAGTTTTGTATTTTATTTCGCACGCATTCCCTAGCTAACTTCAGGTCATGCGTCTTGTAAAGTCAGGATCAGCGGATAAAAGAAACAAAAAATGCACGGAAATAAACAAACAAAAAAAAAACGAAAAAATCGACTTTTTCTTTACTGTTTTCATCAACATAAGAGTCTAACAACAACAAAAATTTAAAAATCAGGCCACATAAATCTCTTCAAAATTTAATGCTGAATTTTCTTTAAGAAATCCAAAATCTGTTAAGGATTGCCAGCTACAAGTAATTTTGAACCTCGTTTTTTTATTCAATCCCACCGTGCCACGTGGAGGTACCAACGTTAACCACACGTCACGTAATATTGGAGACCCTGAATTGATTTTGACCTTGAAATTATGTCCAGGTGACATTGTAGGATCAAAAGAACCCAAGATTCAAACTCCAAAATCTTCATTTTTTTAAAATTCTTTCATAACCGTTTCATCTCAGTATGATCTTGACGTGACCTTAAAATGACCTCTGGGTGACCTCCCAAGGTTGAGCGAACCCCAGATTATGATTCAACGACCCCAAGAACCTATATAGGATTTTGCTCAGATTTATCTAACACTTTCTTCACAGTATGATCTTGAAGTGACCTTTTAATCATCTCTGATTGACCTCGCAGGTTAAAGCGCACCGCAGATTCGGACTCGGCGACCCCCAAAACTTATATAGGAATTTTCTCACATTTTTCTAACACTTTCGTGTCAGTATGACCTCGAAGTGACCTTGAGATCACCTCTGGGTGACCTCCCAGGGTAAAGCGAACCCCAGATTCGGACTCGGCGACGCTAGAACCTATATAGGATTTTTATCACATTTTTCGATTTTTTTCATTCAGCGACCTCGAGAACATAAGACCAACATAGTCTGGTCAAAAGTTCAGACAACTAAATTTTCTGTGTGTATGTGTTTTCAATGTGAAAAATTAATTTTCAACGCAAAAGAAGTTCATCTTATATGCAAGAAGTTCAACTTAATAAACGAAAAAGATAAATTCTCAAAAAAATGTAATAGTTGCCATTTTTAACAAAAAAAAGTTGTAATGATAAATCAAAAATAGTTTTACTGAATCAAAAAAGGTGAATTTTCATGCACGTACTTAAATTTTCAGCTAGAGAAGATGAATTAACAAACCGAAAACGCTGCAAACCGTGAACAACTATTTGGCAACTACATTGACTTTGAGACAAAATTAATCCTCTGCCTCTTGCTGCAGAATAAGAAAAAATTAATACTCTGTCTCTTGTTGCAGAATTAAGTTCCCAGTTCGAATGTTTGCCTAACGGCGAACCCATTCCTGGTGTCCCTCGTTCCGGACCTTCTGCTTCTTCTCCTGCCAGATATGCTTCTGAAAGATCTCTTCCTTCTGCCAGACCACATTCTTCTGCACAGTCTCCTTCCTCTGCCGAACCTCATCTTCGTGAAAGGTCCATATTGCCTCCTGCCACAGATCCTTCTTCTCTCATACTTGGATTTCTACCTGAAGATATTAAATTTGTTCGACTTATTCCCCACAAGAATCCGACCCGGATATTCGAACTTCAGAGATATTCTTTTCCTCCTCATGTACCAATCGTAATTAGAAGCAAAAATCGTGTCCTATCTCCTGTTCCAACCAAAGAACAAATTGTTTTATCAGCCCCCAATGGTGATGTCTTTGCAATATTCGATATAACCGATATTCGCAACCAACAGGTTTTTCGTGCGATATATTTGCATGATTCTCCGAAGGGAACACGGGTGAAATATAACATGGATAGTGGCGCTCTTCAAAAATTGACTCCAGAAGAAAACGCGGATTGTCCAACAGGTCCCAAATTTTCAATCGCAAAAAGATTTAGAGTATTTCGTATTTAAACCACGATTCTTTTTGACAGGGAATTTTACCAATTTTCCGGGAAAAGAATCTATCAAATCACTTGAAATATTACGAACTGCATACATATCATGTAATATAATACGAGTTAGAATGAGCGCGATTTCAAATTTTTGTTAATATTAGGTCCACTTGTTAATTTTTCAATTGTGAAATTATTCAGTTAACAATGAGTTATTCTAGAATGATTCAATTTCATAATTAGAAGGTTTTGAAATTTCTGATAAAAAACGTTTTACGTTGACTAGCTGAATAGAAACTGACTCACGATTTTAAAGATTGAACTTTAGTTCAAGCATTACAAAACGGACAATAATAATTGATGTTATTTAACGCATTGATTTGATTTCAAATCCTACTGAAATATTGTTTACGTTTAACATTTTTCATTTTTGAGCCATTCAATTCGAAATATTGTAATTTAAATTAAATAAAATTCTCTAATATTTGATACTTATACTTGACTGTTTATCTAAAATGAGCAATTTCAAATTCAATATTAAATAAACTTAACAATTTAAAACCAAATTATTCGAAATCGAATGTATTTAATCGTTACATTGATGTTGCAATTGATATTTTATCATTTCGGTACAACAGAAAAAGACTGCTTGTTTATATATTGCAAAATAAATTACAGATTTGATTCTGTATCATTATTTTATTTTAGTTACCCTATAAAATGCATACGAGCAATCCTTTTGAGGTAAGTAAAGAACCACACCCGTGCAGAAATTTCCCCATATTTCCCTATTTGATGTTTGGTTGTGATGGGGCCCCGATCAAAGTTTTTAGTCTAGAAAAAACTGATGAGGGCCCCATCAGGCTCTAATGGGCAATTTCTATCTTTGACTAAGTGGGAAAAATCTATTAGCAAAATCTGTTATTACATAATTAATTAATGTTAGATTAAAATATTTTGCACTTAGATTCGAAATAAATATAATATTTCTTGCTTCTTGGAGTTTCATTTCAAGTTGTATTATAAAATGCATTCACAGTAATGGTTTGAAGATATGGTCAATAATAACCTACCGAAGTTGTTTATCATTTTTTTTTGTGGAAAAATACTAGGGCAGTTAAAAAATTGGAGATTTCCTTATCCCCAAAACTTCAAGTATTTCAAAATTAAACTACACGCGTATTTTGAATTGCCGCCTGAATGCTGCGCACTAAAGGCGACGTACATTGTCTGACGCCGTGACACAAGTTTCCTGCCAGCCTGTCAGATCGTCACATTTTCATAATAGATCAAAATCTTGCAGATTTGACACAATACTTATTAAAGTTTTGAGTGTGGATGCATATCGCGAATACAAAAATATTTTATGAGTTTGTGGAAGTGAAGGCATCACATTTTTGCACGTCGAAAAATAGTGAAATTGTGTAGTGGAGTATTATAATCCTAACCTCTAATCGTCAATGTTTTCTAGAAAATATAGTGCAAAAGTATATTACTGAAAGTTTTTTTAAAAGAATTTTACGTGCTTTAACTGTGCAAGCTTAAAAAATGTGGCTGTTTTTCACAGTATACAAATGTCACGGGTTCGGATATATTGTGGAAATTTTATGTATGATTTACAGGGCATTTGTACCTTACTGCATATTATTTGAAATTCTTCGAAAACCTGCTTATACTAGACCAGATTTACATATTAGTAGACAATTTCTAATAATATGTCAATCAAATTTAGGTTGAGTGAACAAATACCCCCATAAGAACCTCGCAGGGTCACTTAACTTTCGTAGGGTTGTGGAAGGGCGACCCCTACTAACACTACTAGAAAGTCCAGTTCAAGTCATGACCGACTGCATGTCATTCAAGCCTAAGCACTCGGAGAAATTCGCGTAGGTGCCTAATTGAAGCAGTTGCATTTTTTTAGAATGAAAATCATCAAATT
>JAABKJ010005924.1:0-22485 GCA_011634705.1 Andricus grossulariae | reverse complement strand
AGAGTTGAGAATTTTCAGATGACGATAAAAATATTGGCAATATTTCTGAATATTAGCGAACTACCCTGAAAAAGAGTGTTGCACGAACAGAAGCAAAATTCAGCAAGCTAGCGATGATATTCTGAACAAATATCCTGAAAAGGATATCACATCACGGCAATTGTCTTTTTGTCCTTATTCAAACAAAAGAAGAACAGGCTACATGGTTTATGGAACCATGTAGCCTGTTCTGCTTTTGTTTGAATGAAGACGAAGAGACAATTGCCGTTAAGTGATAAAGGACACAACATTATTAACAAATGAAAAACAGAATACGTAGTTTATGGACGCTCCCTGACTATCTTTAAGTTGACAGATGATTACTGAACAAATACACTCGAACAATAAAATAGAGGTATAGAACGCAGAATTTCTCGTACTATTGTTACATTTTCGGTGTTAAAAAGAGAGCTTCTATTTAAAAAATTCCACTTAACCGTCAAACAAGTCTTAAGAATAAAGGCCAAGGTCAAAGTCGAGGTCGCTATCGTATTCCTGCCTGCAAACTCTACAACTTTTATATTGATCTTTTTAGCGTAAAACGCTTTCCAGAAAAATTATTGAGGTGCGAATTTAAAATAAAACTTTCTTTATGATACAAATACCTACATTCATGGCTGTGATTGTGGCCTGCAACATAGTTTAAATCATGATTGTTACGGAGACATATAGCACATCAATTCAACCAGCAATAACCTATTGCCCTTTTCGAATCCACACATAGTGATATTTGAACCCCAATTACACCCCAAAAACCAGATTTTTTTACATTTTTCATTGAGAATTTTGATCACCATGACATGAACCTGACACAAAGTGGAGCCTCGCGAAAAAAATTTGGTCTTTCAGAAGAAGAAGATGGTTTGGACACATGGAAATCCAGGCATACGGATGCAATTATGCAAACATACGAAATATGAACATAACTCTGGTAGAAGTTTTTTTAAAAAGTATTTTGAAATATCATGAACTACTTGTGGTTCAGTGAAACTTTTCCACAAATCATAGATATTCTGCGCTGAAGAATTTTAAAGATTATCTGCCGTATCAGTTTCAATGTAGATATGTTCTTGAGATCTGGTATCAAACCAAGACTTTTGAAAGTAAAACATACTAAATAAAATATACGTAGGTACACAGTTTGTTCACATACCCTTGAATCTCGATCCATTTTCTTGTTTAAAAAAAAATTAAGCATCGAGACTTTTTCATCCGTTGCTAAGATGAAAATATTAGTTACTTTAACTTTTTTAGACAAATTCGGATCACAAACAATTTCATATTTTAGTTTCAAATTATCTTTTATTTGGATTAATCGTGTGGAAAATTGCGGTTTTCACGTTCTACTCTGAAATACAACAAGATTGCGCATCCGGAGCCCACTGGGGTTTCACTGATTTCATCTGGAGTCAATAAAGTAATCATGCCGCTTTCTATGTTTATTTTTGCCCGTGCTAGTTGTTTAATGCGAGGACTACGTACATATATTCCAGCAAGAACATTCATACTCTCCAGTGATGCATAGACGTCACCATCGAATGTTGATAATTCAATTTTTTCTTGGGTTGGCATGTGCCCAAAAACACCCTGTTTTGCAAGTATTCGAATTTCTTTATCCGCAGGAAAAGTGTATCTTCGAAGCTCGAATTGTCGCGGCGGATTCTTCTTGGAAGTTAGCCGAATAAATTCAAGTTGGTCGTGTCCGTATATCCGTCCGTCGGAAGATTTAATAAGCTCAGTATATGAAGACATGTAGTCGGCACGTGCAGGAGGGGACCTGGACCTGACACGAAGAGGAGACTCGAGAGGAGAAAGAGGCCTGGCAGGAGAATTTTGCCCCCCAGAAAAAGGAGAATATTGTTTGCCACGAGGAACGTAAGGAATAGATTCACCATTAGGCAAACATTCGACCTATGAACTTAAATCTGCCAGAAAAAACACAGGATTATATTTATTTTCAAAGTAGGGAATATTACTAAAAGCTTACGCCACTAATGATAGTTGATCATTAAAATTTATTGGAATATGGAAAAACGTATGTTCTTCAACCGTTGATTAAAATATTTAGTATATTTAACATAACTGAATGAAATTATGTAAAAAATAACTTCTGGGAAGTATTATTAGGTTTCAAGAGGATGCAGGAGAATTATTTTTTGCTCGCGGGGCACGTTTTTGAAAATTTAATTGCATAAAACTGAAAAAGGTACCAAAAATTATTGATATATATATATATATTATAGTATTATATTCACCAATAGAATTAAGGATGACCGTGAAGGCAAAGATCAGAGTATAAATGATTCCCATTTCTTCAATAAGGGGAAAACACGAACAATGCGTTGATGATGAATTTAGTGAAAAGTGTATCTAATGAATGTTCTTCTGTTTCATCAGGGTATATTCATGGTAACTTGATATTCATCTCATTGATTACAAGAATCAAGCTTGTCCTTCTGAGATAAGGATATTTGCATTTCATAAAACTGTACAAGAACATAAATTTAGTGGCCTCAATGTCTTGAAGTTTATTTTCTTGAGGAAAAATTCACTACAAATTAGTCGCATACAATTTTTAAATTGTTTTTTTAATGCCCAAGATCATCGACGAATTATTTTAAAAAGAAAAATTAGTTTTTTAACTTAAAGTTTCACTTGCATGTTTGGTTGAAAATTCAGCTTTTTTCGGGCAGCAAGCTGTGAATATTAAGCCTTAAAATCTGAGTCATGGAGATGAATAAATTGGGCGCTGCTCGAAATAGTGTTTATATAAATAATTTTTGTTGTTATTATTTGTAATTATAAAGTACTTCAAATATTTAGAGACGACTTAGGGTGCAAAAGATTGGACGTAAGGAACCTAGTGGAGTTTCCGCGATTCCATCTTGGGTGAAGAAGGTAATCATGCCGCTTTCTATGTTTATTTTTGCCTGTGCTTTTCGTTGAGAGTGAGGTCTTCATGTATATTATATTCCGGCAACATAATTAATACTCTCTAATATTGCCAAGACATCACCATCGAATGTTGATGATGCAATCTTTTCTTGAGTTGACATGGGCACAAAACGAGGCCGTTTTGCAATTATTTGAGATGGTTTCTCTGCAGGAGAAGTGTATCTTTAAAGCTCGAATTCCCGGTGCGGCTTCTTCTTGGAAATGAGCCGAATAAATTCAAGTTGGTCAAATCCATATGTAGGTCCGCCAGAAGAAGCAATGAGCCTGGTACGTGGTGTCATGCATCTGAAATTGGCAGGAGGAGACCTAGACCTGGCTCGAAGAGGTGACTCGACATCATAAAGAGCCCTGGCAGGAGAATACTGTTTATTAGGCTGAGAAGAATATTGTCGGCCACAAGGAACACTGGGAACAAGGGCGCCATTATGTAAACATTCGAACTGTGAACTTATCTCTGCAAGAAGGAACAGAGGATTACACATTTTTAAATAGGGAAAACTATTACAAGAGTAGATCAATTTTGAGTGTAAATTATTTGAATTTATCGAAATATGCAAAAACTTTGTTCTTCAAACTTTACACACAAAAATCAGTACAATATTCAACACATCTGAAAGAAATGTCATCAAAAATTTACTTCTGAAGAATTCTAATCGAATAACCGGTATGTATGATTCTCCGATCGTTCAAATATATATCCTTAAATAACTTTTTTTTTAATTCGAAATTGTTCGATTGCAAAAATTAAACATTTTATTTGAGCTAATGAGTTTCCGAATCAATACGAAAAGTTTAAATTAAAAAATATAATTAGGTCCCAAGAAAATAGAGAAGAATTTTTTAGATCGTGGCACAGGTTGTTGAAACTTTGGACGGTAACAAAGAATAGCAAATAGGAAAGAGTTCAGATTATGTCTTACAAATTGTTATTTGCATGAACCTTAATTTCCTTTTAATTATAGATATGTCATAGTTTAATAATCAACAGTCGAATTAAGGATGACCATGAAAGTAATGACCAGAGTGTAAATGATCTTCATTTTTTGCAATGGGGGAAGAATCTGATTGATGCGTGAATGAAAAATTTTGCTGAAAGATTATCTAATGAATATTATAACCGAAAACTAGACGCTTAAAATGTTTGAAAATCATCAGCAAATCATTTTGAAACCAAACAATTTTTCAAGGAATAATATTTTACATAATTCTGTTTAGTTTTAAAAATTGGATGTAACAAAATGGCACATAATCTTCTTCTCAAGAAAAAGAGCATTTATTTAATAAAATCCAATCATTTTTCAAAATTTGGTAAGGAGCGATAAGAAGAAGGAGTTCAGTCAAAAATCCAAGTTTTTCAATAATCAATTTTTGTATGTTTTGAAGCTTTTTTTTTTCAAATAATCCTTCCTCTCTTTAACAATAATAAGATTGACACCAAAAATAAGATTGAGATTATCGAAAGTATAATTATAAATTAATATTTTCCGAGACCTGTTATCGTACTCACAGACAGACAGACATACAAACATAAATATATACAGGCACATTCGTAAAAACCTGTTTTCCGGGTTCAGGGGTTCTCAAAACGTGGACATTTGACAAAAATGAATGGGGTCAACTCTTACACAAATCCAATATATTATCTGACGAGAATGTAAAAAAATTTATATTCATATTTTTTATAAATAAAAAAAAATGTCGGTAACGTAGGAAGCCGGTCACGTGACCCACTCGTCACATGGTTTCTGGACGTTTGAAATGCAAGAATTTCAAAATTATTGTTTTTACATGTAAGCTTCTTGAATATGAGCTATTTTGGACAGAAATTCAAAAAGTGATAGCATTTTCGAAATTTTTCAAGATGTTTTTTTTTAGATTCAAAATTCTATGTAACAGCCATTTGTAGTACTCGAAAAGACAAACAATGCATCCCCACGACTTTTTTCGATAGAAAGAAAATGATCAGAGTTACAGCACTTTCAATATAAGCATAAAAAAGTTGTTTTTTGAAAGAACTAAAAGATTATCATGAAAACTTTTTGAATTTTTTTGCAAAATCAAAAATTCAAATTTTGATAGCAAAAAATATAATGAAAAATTAATAATTCCATTTTGCGGTCAAACTATGCAAGATACGAAAAAAGAGGAAATAAAAAAAATTGACATTTCAAAAAATATCTACAAATTCGATATAGTTCACTTTTTGATTTGACGAGCTGTTTTCGTTTTTTTTTCTCGTAAAAACAATATTAAACATAAAATTTTTAGACAAACGACACAAGCTACGAAAAAATAAATAGAGAAAAGTTGTTCACCCAAAAAAGAGCTACAAATTCATCATGAATAATTTTTCGATGAGATGCGTAGGTTTTTCTTTTAATCGTGAAAAATGACATTACAAATAAACAAATTAAATTTTTGAGAAAACGACACAAGGAACCATGGAATTTTTGATGAAAAAAAATTGTTCTTGAATCAGAGATAAAAAGGGATAGCAGGTTCTGGGTCTCAGTAGAGGGATGTGTTGAAAAAAGTATGGGACATTTTGGACAATAAGGAAAGGTCGAACTAAAATTTCAAAATTTTTCGATTTTATTCAAATAGGAAATTCTTAAGGCACAATCACCGTTTTTTGTCTGGAAATACCTTGGATTATGTAGTTAAATGCACGTCCGCTGACGTATAATGAGGAGTATGCAAATCTACGCTGGCATTAGACTTGAAACACTTTCGAAATGCTCGAAAGTCAGTTAAAAATTGTCCCAAAAATTATAGTACCTCCTTATTCCGTCGTCACCTAAAGATTTCGATCAGTCGACCATTTTCATGCAAGTTTGAACGCGTCGAATTCGCGCGAGTTCGACTGGAAGGTAGGAATGAAAGGATGTGTGCATGCGCGAGAACGGCGTTGGCGAAGACTGGTCAGTTGGCTTTCATCGATCGGTACGTAGAGAGCTCTCGCGTGTCCGTTCGTTAATTTATGCCGTTCGTGCGTTTATTTTCCACTTTCCACGAGTGAAAGCTGGAATCAAATCGACTCAGCGTGATTGGAGGTTCCTCCTCGAACCGATTAATACTTGATCCCCTTTAAATTTGTGAATGCAAGATTCCGAGCGACTCAGCGCCATCAGAGACTCCCTAGCGAGTAGAGTAAAAGCGTCCACGTGTGCGACGCCAACGCCGGGTTCTTGCATTCTCAATTCAGATCTCTTCTTGTCTCAATTCCGATTGTGTAATTAAACGGGGTTTGGCTTAGTCTTACAATAAATGGGGCTTTTATTCCACCAAAAGACTTTTTCCCAAAAACATCTGTGTTATCATTGAGCTTTAGCCTTTCTTCAAATATTTTTAAGCGTTTTATTTTCAAGTCTGCGTAAGAAAATCAAAATTCAATTCAATTTTCAAGCTACCGAAGGCAAGACAATTCCAAAACAAAATACTCCTATTCATCCAATGTTCTCATCTGATGTTCTTTCTTATTTCATATATTTTGTCTCCTGAACTTGTTTCTATGATATTCTCTTGTTTTTTCTAGATTCTCAGACAGCTCTTCACTGAACAAGGTTTTGGTATTGAAACTATTCCAGATTCGTCACCTTTATTTTTATACCCTGATTTTCTATTTGCGCGTATGGTCTTGACCGGCCCCGAAATAGCCAGGTAGTTCTTGATTCTCAACTTGCCTTCCAATGAGCGCCTGCCATGGTATCAAGTGGCGTGAGGAGTTGCGAAGACGACCTTCGTTTTCTTTGCTCGCTCCGCTCGCTTCTTCGGTTACATATTTTGCCAGTGTCTTTCCGACATTGACATGCTGCGAAATTTACTCACTTTCGCTCGTTTTGTCAAATGTCTCGCGTTTTCGCGGCCAAGAAAGGGATTCCGTGTTTTGTTTTCCCGAACCTGATCTACTTTTGTGCCTTTCTCGGTTCTCGGAACAAATGAACATCGGGGTCGGGGGAACAAAATCAGATGAGAAAACAAATGGCTTGAGTTTCTCAAATCTAAACAAGGAAAAAACAAGAGAAGATCTGTGCAAGATCTTCAAATGATAAAACGAACACCTGAAGCTTTTCTGATCTCAACGAATATACTTATACCGAAACCTTACGCTGTACAATGAGGAATTGCTTTCTGAGCCCCAAGAACGCGAACCATTTGACAAAACGTGCAAAAGTGAGAAAATTCACAGCATGTTAAGATCGGAACGACAATGCCCAAATTATAGGCTTACCAGATGTTTAAAATAAAAAATATATTCGTACATTTTCATTTCATTCATATAGATTTACATACTAATAATGCATCATCACGACAAAACAACAGTTAGGATTCTCAGTGTTGCGTGCTTTTTTAAACCATAAGAACTTCTCTTGCCGGCAATAGGAGGTGTGGTTTTGCCATAACAAGTGATTCTTTTCCAATTACGCAGTCTCTGCGCAACCCATCTGATTGGTGTGGTTGCGCGCTCATTTGAAATTTCAATAATTTCCATAATTTCAACAATTTCAAAGGAGCGCGCGGAATCAGACCAATCAAACTAAATACATACTGAGAAGATGAAAATATGTATAACCTTATTGTTCATCGGTCTGATCGAGAATAAAGCAAACATTTCACATAAAAAGCAGACAAGCGAACACAGAACAGAAAAAGCGGACATATCCACTAAAAAGCCAACGTGTGGATGTAAGGATGTGAAAAGAGAGGTGATGAATCTGGAATATTTTTAATACCAAACCCTTGTTCATTGAGGATCTGTCTGAGGATCTGGAAAAAAAACAACAGAATATCATAGAAACAAGTTCAGGAGACAAAATAAGTGAAATATGAAAGAACATCATATGAGAATATTGGATGAATAGAAGGTACTATTATTTTTGGTACAATTTTTGTCTGACATTCGAGCATTCCGATCTTAGATTCACCCAAAACTTTCACATATTTTTCTACATAATTCAAGGTACTTTTAGGCAGAAAACGGTGATTGTGCATCAAGAATTTTCCATTTGAAAAAGTCCAAAAAATTTTGTTTTTTTTTACCTTTCCTTTTTGTGTAAAATGTCGCATAATTTCTTCAAAACGTCCCTCTATTGGGACTCACAACATGTTATTTCCCCATCGGAATCGGTCTAGCTGTTTCCAAAAAAAATGTTTTTCGATTTTTCTACTCAGCCCCATAACTCCCATAAAACCTGTTTCTCAGATATAATGTTCCGGTGAAGATTATACATGCTCAAACTGTTATGCCCTCTGCCTCTAACCTTTTTTTCACAAGACACGTGGTTAGAATGTGTTTGTTGAAGCCGAAGGAGGTTTAACAGAAGAGAATTTTCAATCACGAAATTGCAGTTATCGATGGTCTGGCATTAAATTTTAAAAGTCCTATGCAAAAATGTGGGGTAATTGTATGAATACAAAATTAGAGGACGAAGTTATACATTATAGTATTATATTCACAAATATAATTAAGGATGATCCTGTAGATGAAGACCAGAGTATGCACGATCAATTTTGCTACTAGGGAAAAAACTGATTATTGCATTATTGACGAATTTGTTTAACAGTGTAACTAGTGATTATTCGAGTGCTGAATTGAGTTATATAATATATCCTATAGTCGTTATTTTGTAGATTAGAGGCATTAAGTATGTCCTTGGAAGACAATCATATTTATATTTCATAAATCAGTCCATGGAAAGAAATTTTGTCATGTAGTCATGAAAACTGTCTCATAATAGCCTTGTGGATAAGAAAATTTGTTTTTATAGAAATTTTGCCACAACAAAGGAAGCGAGATATGTCATTTTTAACTATGTTAAAGTTTCAAATAACTGGTTGTCATTGATGGTATCTTTGGAAACAAAAAAGATGATCGTTACTGGAAAAAGTTCGAAACATATAAAAATATTATTTATTGAACAACTTGTGCCTCTGAACGAACGTTTTATTTGCTTCGCTTGTATTTATTATTTTTATAGCTAAATTGATAGAATTCAAAAAACAACTAGAGAATCTAATTTTTCTGCATTATTTCTCTAATGCCTAAAATCATCAACGAATAATCAAACAACATTTCTGTGTGTTCAATTTCACGAATTGCATGGAAGAAGCGACAAGAAAAAGATGCTCGGTCAATGATTATAGTTTTTTTTCAGAAATAATATTTGTTTATTGAAGTACAATTATGAATATATATGTATATTTCCCTGAAGATAACTAAGCCGTTTCACAGTGGTTCAAAAATGGGTTTTTTCAAATTACACAGTAAAATTGTTAATTCTGGACAAACACTTGTCAACTGGGAAAAGCCCAGAAGATACCTGGTAATGTAATTATATCGAGAATTCGATCGCTAAGAAGGAACTTCTCGCGAACGAATCATAAATGCCATCAATTATTAATTTTTATCAGCATTGAAAGTTTTACTAAAAAAATGTATTATTTTTTAGGACACAAGCTTCAAATTATAGTTCAGGTTGAAAAAGTCAAATTTAATATTCTCATTTTTTTTTATAAATGCCATATCTTTTATTTTTCACCCAACAAGATAGTTCAAATTTGTTCGTTCAGGAACTTCAAAGGTCCAGAAAAATAACGCTTTGAGAATGACTGATACTTGAAAAATGTAACGAGTTACCACTGCATTACTTATCGACAAAAGTGACTTTATTACCACTTCCGTGATCAAAAAAGTAACTAGAACTTTCTCATCATTGATAAACCCATCCACGAACACTTCAAACGTTTTTACAGTAACTCTTATTGAAACAATGTAGCCAGTTACCAATTCGTTACTTATTTACAAAAGTAATTTCGTTAACACTATCTTTAGCTACCACCGTAACTACATATGTCTTATCGCTGCTAAACGTATGATAATTTTCCTTAAAAAGTATTTCCACGAGGGGAAAAAACAGAAGTTTTTTTAGTTGCTTTCAAATAACACTGGCTGGGGCGGTGACAAAAGCTTGAAGCCTCGGGTACCATAACATGTACATTGAGTTTTTATTATTATTTGTAATTACAAGTAACATTTTAAGAAAACTTCAGATCACAACCAATTTCATATATTAGTTTTACATTCCTTTTTAATTGAGCTAATGGTGTGAATGATTGTGATTTACATGCACTACACTGAAATTTAATGAGATTCGACGTAAGGAGCCAACTGGAGATTCCAAGATTTCTTCTGGGGTCATTGGGGTAATTGTGCCGCATTCTATGTTTACTTTTGTACGCGCTCTTCGTCTAGTGCGAGCATTCTGTGAATACGAGTATATTCCAGCAAGGACATTACTACTCTCCAAAACTGCAAAAGCGTCACCATCTAATGTTGATAATACAATTTGTTCTTCCCTTGGCAGTGGTCCATCAATATGCCGTCCTTCTCGTATTTGAATTCGTTCACCCGCAGGAAAAGTGTATCTTCGAAGTTCAAATTGTCGGTGCGGATTCTTATTTGGGATAAGCCGAATAAATTCAAGTTGATCAAATCCATATATCCGTCCGTCAGAAGATTCAATAAGCCTGGCATCGTGCGGAGGAGACCTGGATCTGGCACGAAGAGGAGGCTCAACGGAAGGAGCAGACCTGGCAGGAGAATGTTGACTGTCAGAAGAAGAAGAATTTTGTCCGCCACGAGGAACACCGGGAATAGGGTCGCCATTAGGCAAGCAGTCGAACTGTGTACTTACCTCTGCAAGAAGAAACATAGGATTACATTTATTTTTAATGTAGAAAAAACTGTTACAAGAATGGGCCATTTTCAAGAATGTATCACTTTAATTTATTTGAATATGCAAAAACACATGTTCTTCAAACTATAAACGCAACATTAAGCACGATATTTAACAAAAATAAAAGATGGAGGGGAATATTTTGTTGTTTGTGGGGCATGTTTTTAAAACTTTGAGCGGTGATCAAGAATAGCAGTTGGGATAGAATGCGGATTACGTCAGACAAGTCGTTATTTGCGTAAAGTTGAAATATTTTTTTCAATTATAGATATATTATAGTATTATATTTATCAACACAATTAAGTTCGACCATCAAAGTAAAAGCCAGAGTATAAACGATCCCCATATTTCGTAATGAGTGGAAAATTCCATTATTGCGTTAATGAAGAATTTCGTCAACAGTTTGTCTGAATAATATTCTGGTGTTTCATTACAGGATACATATGGAATCGTAATCCTTGTCTCATATATTATAGACGTCGAGCTCGTCTTGCTGTCCTTATCATGTTTATTTTTCATAAAACAGTTCAAGGAAAGAAATTTGGTTACCTAAGCCGAGGCTTGTCTGGAAAAAAATTAATTTTCTCGAATAAGACTTCAAAAACGTAAAATAAAAGCGTCAACCGGATATTTTTTAACCTGTTACCAAATCTTGCGGACACCTTTTTAAGTGTGTCTAATAAGATACAAAGACAAAACCAAAATGTTGTTAGAGTCATGTGGACATAAAACATGTCTTATAATAGCCAAGCGGATGTGGCTATTATGTACCAAAGCATTTGTTTGTGAATAAAATTCTTAAATAATGTATTCTTGGACCTAGACTATAGGAATACGTTTCAATAGGCATCGTAAAATAAAATTACCTAAGCTTTTTTTTTTAAATATATGTTTTTGACGGAATTGTGCCTCAACAAAGGAAGTGAGTTGAATCACTTCTAAGTTTCAGTTTGAAGGTTTTTGGGCTTATTCAAGGTTTAAAAAAAAATTGCTTTTCACGAGAAAAATATAAACTATACAGAAAAATTATTCAATGAAAAACCTATGTCTTTGACCCAACTTTTTATTCTTATCACTTTATTCTTATCGCTAAAATGATGAGATTTCATGAAATATCTTGAAGCTTCTTTTTTCCCTTCGACAATAACGTCTAGAACAATATTGCAGGCCTTTAAAATCAAAGCAAAATCAGAAAATGTCATTTGTTTAATTAAAATTTAGTTTAAATTGTTAACTCAACATTGTTTTTCCTTCCAGTTTAATTCAAGAATGCTCATAGTCTTACATTGTATATTTAAAATTGTCAAAATTCTAAATTATTAATTGTACATGTAGCCTGCTGGATTATGAACAATATTTAATTTTAAATTAGAAAAATATCACTAATTGCAATATGATAGTATTCGACTAACAATGTTCGAATAGCACGGGGGGTATTAGATAAGGCTTGTCTCCTGGGACCGGTAAATAAAAACTGTAACAATTCATGGAAACCGTCAGGATTTCTATATACGTAAAAAAGATTGACATCCATAAAAAGATTAAAATTGCGAAAATATGAATGTTTTAAAACATATTTTGCTAACTATAATTCATAACATGAGAAACACGATTTAATAATTTGCGTTTCATACTATTTTTCTTCTCCAGATAGGTTTTTTCCTCTCTCTAAAAGTCTCTATTTTTTCTAGAATGAACCTTTCAGCATAAAGTTTGAACTTTTCTTCAAACTGACATTTGAAAACCCTGTGAAAAAACTGTATTTCTAAAACGAAAATTCTGTAAAATGGCTGTTGTCAGAAAAGTTTTATTCCAAATTTTGTCAAAATATGAAATTAGCACTTCCATATATAGATGAGTTGATAGGCTAGGCAAGGCAGTACGCATCCCGCATTCAATGTGTCATTGACTACACAACATCTGGCAGGCCTTTACTGACAAGGTTCGACAGTTCACGCGCTGACTGCGGATCCGTCATCACACGTACAAGTCAAAGCTACTGACCATTAGGCAGCATATTGTTGACAAAATACGAGTACTATCTAACGCTGGGAGAAGTCTAGAGCGGAGAGAGAGGTGGGTCAGAGAAAGTCAATAGTTTTTGTATAACCCATCTCGACTCTTCCAAGATCCTCTAGTTACTGTTGTCCACCCGCCCACACCAGAGGAGGTCGAGGCATTTTGGAGAGAAGTCTAGGAAGTCCAGCATCCACTGAATGGACAATCAAATAAAATAAGTAGCTGCGAGGAGCTGTGCAGTACCCTTATAACACCTGAGGAGGAATACCCACCTGTCATTACGGAGGAGGTGAAAAACGTATTAAGAGTCATGAAGAACTATTTCACTCCGAGATCAGATGGTATGAAGACCTTCTGGCGGAACAAGTTTACTTGAACCCACCAGCATCTGGCCCGCATTTTCACCTCATATCTCAAGTCAGAACAGCCTATTCCGGAGTGGTTGGTGGAAGGACGCGCTGTGTCCTTGCCGAAGACAGGAAATTTAGCTGACCCTAAGAATGACAGGCCAATAACTTGTCTGAACACACTGTATAAGATCATCACAGCTATCCTAAATGATAGGATTGTTCGGACAATTGGACCTGTGTGGCGAAACATGTACGAAAAACGCGGCTCAAAAAAAGGCATAGCAGGATGTCGGGAGAAGCTTCTCATCGATAGATGTGTCTGTAAAGATGCAGCATTTCATCAGCGTTACCTATCGATGGCCTGGATTGATTAGCTGAAAGCTTTAGATTAAACCTTTCATAGACTTATCATCTATCTGTTGGAAAGCTCAAAGGTTTATCCACACATCGTGAGGTGCATACAGAGATTAGTGCCGCTTCTTAAAACCAGATTGACTATCTCATCTGGACAATACCGTGTGATCACTAACAGTGTCACCTTTCAGAGAGGTGTGTTTCAGGGCGACACCATGATTCCTCTCCTCTTTTGCCTCACATTATTGTCACTATCTATCGCACTCCGTCATTACGAAGGGTACCTCTGCGGCAAACCAGAAAATCGAAAAAATTAGGAGAAACTACATCTAGCTCTAGACATTATCAGAGAATACATTCAAGAGATTGGAATGGATTTCGGGTTAGAAAAATGCGTTAAAGTTTATTTGAAGGAAGAAAAACCTAATGGTATCCCGAAGACCTTGAGCTCGGCGACAGAAGCGCTATAGGATACCTTGGCGCTGAAGAGACCTATATATATCTGAGCGTGCTAAAAAACCGCATTTAGGACGTCACATCTATAAAAGATACTCTCTGATGCAGTTAAAAATGTCTCATGCGACAGATACGGTCTTCCGACCTGTGAGCAAGGAACAAAGTATCTGCGACGCACATGCTTGGCGTCCCAGTAGTACTCTATTCATTTAGAGTTGTTCCATGGACAAAGGACCAGCTCAGATCCCTCGGTATCGGGTTCCGAAAGGTTATGCACATGAATAAAAGCATGCAGCTCAAGTCTTCTGTTCCGCGACTTCACATCTCACGCCATCAAGGTGGTCGTGGAATACTGAATCTTGAATGTCTTTACAACTGGATTGTTCTGGGTGCAGCACATATAGTCGCGAACGGGCAAGACTATCTTCTCAAAATTGTCAGAAAACACGAAATGTGAACAAAGGGGCGTTTCTGTATAAAGCAGCGGAGGAGGCTGCTGAAACACTTAGCCTTGACTTTAATATCACGGGTGAGAAAAATGCATCAAATCTTATCCATCTCGAGTGCTCACTCTTGAAGGCCCAAATTAAGAAAGCACAAGAGAAAAACTCCCGGGAAAAGCTCCTCCTCAAGAGGATGCACGGCATCTTTCACAGAACTATGGAGGATCAGTCGATGTCGTATGAGGTAACATTTGCTTTTCCTAAATCACACGGATTGAAGTCGCGCACAGAGAATTTCATTTTGGCATGTCAAGACGGTGTCATTTCCACTCTAGCATACCGTCGCCACATTTTGAGCCAAGACATTCCCGATGATAGCTGCAGGGCGTGTCATGCACACCCCGAGCATCTAGGACACATACTATCTCGTTGTCTAACTCATGCGAAAAGGTCCCACTACCAAAGGAACGGTGCGGCACTGAGAGTGCTTTATTACCATCTCTGTTGCTCTGACTGCATTAGCCCAATTTCCGCTCCGCTAAAAGCTCCTAGGGAGATATGGTCAAATGTCGGAAATGAGAAGTGCCGCATATACTGAAACTTCATATCCTCCGATTGTTCCTGTTGCGCACTCGAGGCCTGACATGGTTCTGCTTGACTTCGAGAAACCAACCATATTCGTTACCGAATTTTCGGCAACAGTTGACAAAAACGTCATATCCAAGGAGAAGGAAAAGGTTGATAGCCTGAAAAGCATCCCTGCGTGTCAAGAAAATGCTGAGAGGCTTGCGGGGCAAGTGCAGGAAGTGGTCGTCCTTGGGTCGCTCCATGTCCTCATAGAGCACGAGGCTGTTTCTGGGTCATCGTCTTGAATTCACTGCAGACTGCAACCACCTATCTCACGATCGTGAGGCGTGGTTACAGCTGAAATTTTACCGCAATTTTACTGGGAGCTGGTGCAATTTTTCAGACTAGCACCCGCTCCCTGCGGAATCCTGTGGCTGTCCTTATGCCAAACTTTTAGCTATATATATTACTTTTAGATTTGATTATTTATAAAACATTCATTCTGTATTCCAATAAAAAGAAATTTTTCTCTGATCGCTGAAACATAAATCCTTAATTGAACGTTATTTCTTTATCAATCTTTAATTATTAAAGAGCGAGAAATTCCTTTCTAGCTATTGAGTTACAGAATTGATACTGAAGAAGGTTTGACTAAAAATATTATCAGGTTTAAGGAAAATGGAGAGGATTTTATTTCGCTCGTCAGGCGCGTTGTCAAAACTTTGAACGGTGATAAAAAATAGAAACTTAGATAGAATGCGGATGACGCCGCACAACTTTTCAATCATATAAAGGTGAAAAATGTTTTGGAAATTATGAATATATTATAGTATTATATTCACCAATAGAATAAAGAATGACCATCAAGGTGAAGACCAGAGTATAAACGATCCCCATTTCTTGCATTTCGAGGGAAAACTGATTTATACGTTAATGAAGGATTTGGTTTAAAGTATATTTAATTAACATTCTGGTGGTATGTATATAGCCGTCAAGCTTTTCAATCTGAAATATTCATGCTTATATTTCATAAATTAATCCAAGTATAAATTATTTTGAATCGCTATGTCATGGAGTGTAGGCATCAAACTCGTTTTTCTCAGATAATAATTTTTATATTTTATAAATCAGTTCAAGAAAAGAAATTTGGTTACGTCAATCGATGCCAGTTAGGGGGAAATTAGGCGATTTTTTCGAATAGAGCTTCGACAAAAAACTGAGTATAAACCATAATTTTTTTTAACCTACTACAAAATATTGTGGACCTCTTTTTAAGTGTGTCTGGTAAGATTCAAAGCCAAACCAAAATTTTGTTGAAGTCATGCCGACATAAAAAATATCTCATAATAGCTTCTTGAATAGGGTCATTATGGGGAAAAGTATTTGCTTGCTAATGAAATTGTTAATTAATTTAGTCTTGAACCTAGACTAAATTCTCATCTTTTAGTAGCTGTTGTAGAGTTAAATAAAAAACGCTTTGTTTAAAAATATTTATTTATTGATGAACTTAAGCCTTTGACCGAACTTTGGATTCTCATCTATTTTTTCATTCTTATCGCTAAAATGATAACAATTCAATAAATATCTGCGACCTTTTTTTCTTAACCCATTAGTAACCAAGAACGACAATTTTTTAACTTCTGTTCAAGCCTCATTCTCATGACTGAAAAAGACAAATTTTCAATAGAAAACCATGTTTCCTTGCAGTTTTGGGTATGCTTTTCAAGAATCTGTGTTCAGAATGAAGTTTGGTCCAGTAAAACATTCAATATAGCGCCAAATCTGGAGGAAAGTACCAAAAAATTGGGAATTTTGTTTTCAACATTTTTTTTTAGCCAAAAGAGTATTGGGACTTGATCCAAAATGGCGGTACCAATATTGCAACATAATATTTTGTAAGCTCTACGATTGTCCCACAACTCTGTACTCGGGGGTTTTCGGGGTCGCTGATTATGAATTTCAAATTGGATTTTCAGAATTTCATATAGCAGATCCAATATGACAGACATAAAATTTCGAAATCTGTCTAGTTTCATCAAAATTCTGTGCTTGGATGTTTCTGAGGTCTCTGATCACGATTCAGACATTCTACGCTCAGTATAACCCAGAGGCAACGACGTGGACGTGGTAGAATTCTGTCTACTTCGGGGTGCTTGATCAGAGTGAGTCCCCTTGCCTCTGACTGGAATATGAATCCTCTTAGTGATTCTTCTTGAAACATGAATCACAGTCGGGCAACGTCGGGTCGTTTGTATCGGATCTTCATTTGTTTCATGCACTATATTCAGATCAAGTTGTGAAAGACACTGTCAACATTCCGTTACGAATTGATTAAACGAGTTTCAATACCATGTTCCTGGAAGATTCAGTTATTTATTTTTACTAACGTCGCCATGTCGCAAACAAAACGCAAAAGACGTTCTGTTCCTACTCATGTGGAGTACGCGATGGATGCCATATTGGATCCGCTATATGAAATTCTGAAAATTCAATTTGAAATTTGTAATCAGCGACCCCGAAAACCCCCTAGTACAGAGTTGTGCGAAAATCGTAGACTTTCAAAAAATTTATTTCCGCCATATTGGGTCCGCCATTTTGAATTAAAAAAATTCAATGCCAAATACATAATCAGCGAGCCCGAAAACCCGCGAGTACAGAGTTGTGCAAAAATCGTAGAGCTTCCAAAATTTGACGTCCGCCATATTGGGTCCGCCATTTTGCGAAGGGTATGCATCCACCATTTTGCGAAGAATATGTCTATTTGAGATCGGTGAGAAAAAAGTTTTCAATTGCACGTTCAACTATTCCGATCACCGTTAATCATAGGTAAGATCGAGTCCCAATACTCTTTTGGTTCGAAAAAAAAAATTATGAAAAAAAATCCCCGATTTTTTGGTACTTTTCTCCAGATTGGGCGCCATATTCTATTTTCTACAAGACCAAACTCTATTCTGACCACAGATTCTTGAAGAGCATACCAAAAAATATAAGGAAACATGGTTTTCTTTCGGAAATTTGCCTTTTTCAGTCATGATAATGAGGCTTGAACATAAGTTGAAAAATTGTAGTTCTTAGTCGTTAATGGGTTAGCAAAAAATCCACTGCAACTTTGCCATATCAAATTTTTAATAATTATTTTCTAATGCCTAAATCATCAAGAAATCATTTTAAAACAAAGAAATATTTAAAAAATAATATTTGAGATTGGTGAATTAAGTTCTAAAAAGTGGATGTAACAAAGTTGCAGAGAATAACTTTTTTATAGAAAACAAGTATTCATTCAATGAATTTCAATCATTGTTTTAAAATTGGTAACAGGCGTTAAGAGAAAGTATTCCAGTAACGTTTTTACAGGCTTCATTACCTAAAAAATGGAACTAGTTAACAAATCATTACTTACTTACAAAACCAGATTGCATTGATTTTTTATTATTATTTTGAATTACAAGTTGCTTGTAACATTTCAAGACGACTTCCGATTACAAACTAATTTACATTTTAGTTTAACATTTTTTCAAAGTGATTGATTAGTATGGCAGATTGTGGTTTACACACTTTACTCCAAAATACAATAGGATTGCGTGTATAGAGCCTACTGGAGTTTCCTAGATTTCATCTGGAGTCAATATGGCAATTGTGCCGTCTTCTATGTTTACTTTTGCCCGTGCTTGATGTCAGGTGCGAGGATCATATGTAAATATGCCAGCAAGGAAATTGATGCTCTCCAGTATTGCAAGGTTGTCACCATCGAATATTGATAAGACAATTAGTTCCTGGCTTGGCATGTGCTTAAAGCGATGCCGTCCTGTTGTGCGCATTTTAATTGCTCTATCCGCAGGAAAAGTGTATCTTCGAAGTACAAATTGCCGTTGTGGATTCTGCTTAGAAGTAAGCCGGATAAATTCAAGCTCGTCAGATCCATATATACATGCGTCAGAAGATGCAATGAGCCTGGTATCTGAAGACAAGCACCTGGCATTGGCAGGAGCAGACCTGGACCTGGCACGAAAAGAAGACTCGCCAGGTGGAAGAGAACTGGCAGAAGAATGTTGTCCATCAGAAGAAGAAGCATTTTATCCGGTACGAGGAACACCGGGAATAAGGGCGCCATTAGGTAAACATTCGAATTGCGCTCTTGACTCTGCAAAAAGAAACAGGGTATTACATTTATTTAAATCAAGGAAAACTATTTCAAGAGTAGGCCACCTTATTTTGAAAATGGTGGATAGACTCTTGATTCAGCTGTCCAGTAAAAAAATAAGGTTTAGGTTAGAATCTAAATCATGAATCAAAGAAATCGAAGAATCTCAAAGTAGGACCCACTAGTGCTGATTGTCCAGAATATATAGATAATTCAAGAAATTTGGAGTCATTCTCTGGGAACCCGAGGTAATCCACGTGTAATTCAATTCAAATAAAAAGTAATCCAGTTATGATACAGGGTATTCCACCAATAATTCGAACTAATCAACTTTGAAGAAGGAGTAATTCAAGAAAGTCGGAGTATTCCATTTGTAATCCATAGTAATCCACTTGTAATCCTGTTCCAATCCATCATAGTCTACGTTTAATTCGATTTATTCAATTAATTCGAAGTAATCCACTTGTAATCCAGTTCTAATATGTAGTTATCAAGTTCTAATTCAGAGTAATCTACCTGTTATTCTTGGTAATTCAAGCAATTTGGAGCAGTCAGGTTTAATCCACTTGAAATCCGAAGTAATCCACTTTAATGCAGTTCTCACGTGCAGTAATCTAATTATAATCCGCCTTAATGCATTGGTTATTTGGGGTTAATTAGGTAATTGGAGTAATCCACTTGTAATTCAATTCTGATAGTTAGGAATCTAGTTCGTATCTGGATCAATCGGCTTAGAATTCGATTCAATCAATTTAATTCGTAGTGATTCACATAGGTAATCCAAACAGTTTGTAATATTTTCTAACAAAATTTTGATTTTTTTTTTGTCAAAAATTAATTTTCTCCACTGAAAATTTAACTATTCAATTTCTGATAGAAAATTAATATTTTCCGGGTCGTATTTTTTGCTCAAAAATTGATTGAAAAGTGAAAAAAAAATCCACTAAATGGTGATAAATTATTTTATTTTGTAGAAAATTCAACAATTTGGTTGAAAAGTTATTTTTTTGGCTGTAAATGAAACTTTTGCGTCGAAAAATCGTATTTTGGGTTGAAAATTCGACTGTTTTTCTAGAAAATTTAACTATATGGTTAAAAAGTCGTTTATTTTTGTTGGTTTACAATTAATAGGTATTCCATTTTTGATTGTACATTTTTGGTTTTTTTTTGGGTGAAAATTCATCTTTTTGGTTGAAAATTCGTACTTTACGGTATAAAATTAATCTTCATGGTTAAAAGATAATGTTTTTGGTGACAAATTCAACAATCTAAAAGATTTTTTTAATTCAAAATTGGTGTTTAACTACAAATTTAGCTATTTGGTTTTAAGATTCATCATTAGTTGAACATACAACTGTATAACGGAAAATTTATCCTTTTTAGTTGAAAATTGATCAATTTGGTTGAAAATTCATATTTTTGAGCAGAATATTAATCTTCTTGGACGAAAATTCAACAGTTTTGTGCGAAATCTTGCCTGGGCTGCGTTTCTTTAAAGAAAGAGGCCTTTTCAAATTAAAGGTCAATGTATCGACAACTGTAATTTCGTGATAGTGAATTCTCTTTTGTTAAATCTCCTTTGGCTCCAATGAACACATTCTCATCACGTATCTCGTGCTTCGCGTGTATCACTTTAATAATTTTATATCATTAAAATTCAGGATATACCATACATTTAATTTGAACATTCCCTATGGGATAAAATATAGGGACCAAAGGGTACTTTTTGTCACGGTCATAGGCCACTTTTTTCGCGCTCAAGGGGTAGAAAATTTGAAATAAATTCACAAGACTTTAAAACAATTCAAGTTCAATTTAAAATAGTTCAAATGAATTTGAAACCATTTTTAAAATGAAAAAATGCCATTTATTTCCGTAAAATAGGAATGTTTTTAGAGGAATTTAAGGGAAACAAAAAGAATTCGATAAAACCCGAAAAATTCAAGGTGAACTAAAAAAAAAAATCAATTGAATTGAGAACAATTCAAAAATATAAAAAAAGTTCATTGAATTCAGTAACTTATTGAAACCAGCTTAGAAAAATGCAGGGGAATTCAAAACAATTGATGAAATGCCCAAGAATTCAAGGTGAGTTTGAAAGACTTCAGAATCAATTGAATAACAATTTTTAAAAACTCGAAAACATTTATCAAATGAAGTAAAATTGTGTACATTTAGATGAATTTAAGTAAATTTAAAAAGTCCAAAAGAATTCAAAAGAATTCAAATAAATAAGGATAGATTATTAAGAATGCAGAGTGAATTCCAAAGAATAATTTCAAATCTACAAATCTTTGAAATCCTACAAAATACCAAAATATTTTCTATTATGACATTTCCTGAAATCCTGAAAAATGTGTTGAAATATATTGAGAGCTGTAAAATTCCTTAAAATCATTGAAGTCCTGGGAAATCTCATACAATTCTGTGAAATCTTTCTTATTTTATTATATTTTGCAATTATTATTTTATTTTTATTATATTCATATAATCATATCATATTATTTTTAAAAATAATATTTTATGTTATTTTATTATTTTTTATTATATTTTTCACAGTTACTTCTCACATAAATTCTCTGCCTTTTGCGATTTTTTTTCAAAATCCCTGACTCCTGGAAGCTTTGATGTTATTATAAATTTTTTTAAAGTTCCGTTATCCCGTGCAGAAATCGCCCGATTTAGTACGCTATACCGCTCTGACCCCGGTCTGCCCCCGATCTGGCCTTGATCGGGATTCCGGACCTAGCCCCGGTCTGGGCTTGTGTTTCATCGGCGATCTGGCCCCGTTCGGGATTCTTGATCTTGGCCCGGTGAGGCCCCGGTCGGGGCCAGATTGAAATTTCTGCAAGGGATGGGCTGCAAATAGGGTACAATAGGAAACAAATTTTACGAATAGGGTACTTTAGGGACCTCATCTGAATATAGGGTCCAATAGGGGATATAGGGACCGGTCTGTGAGGTCTGTAATTTGTATTT
The DNA here is from genome assembly GCA_011634705.1 of Andricus grossulariae. Lineage (NCBI taxonomy): Eukaryota > Metazoa > Arthropoda > Insecta > Hymenoptera > Cynipidae > Andricus > Andricus grossulariae. The sequence goes on along the minus strand of JAABKJ010005924.1, from coordinate 446 downwards.
TTTATGATTTATACCACAACTACGAATTCCATCAAAAAATGATAAGTAACAAATTTGTATATCTTTTTTGGTTGAACAACTTTTGATAAATCATTTTTTTCCCGTAGCTTGTGTCGTTTGTCCAAAATTTAATTTTTTTATTTCTGATGTTGTTTTTGACGAGTAAAACAAAAACCACGCATCCTATCAAAGAATAATGAGAAAAAAATTTGTAGGTCTTTTTTTTGTGAATATCTTTTGTTTTAATATCTTTCTTCGTAGCTTCTGTCGTTTGTCAACAAATTTGATTTTTTATTTCACATGTAAAAAGTTAAAAAAAAAACTAAAAAACAAAAAATGAATAAAAACTAACAAAAAAATATGCCCGCCGCGCGGGCACATTCTCATTGCGCGCTACGCGCGCGGCTCGCTTCGCTCGCAAGTTTGAGCGCGCCTAAGGCGCGCGA
>JAABKJ010005923.1:0-22486 GCA_011634705.1 Andricus grossulariae | reverse complement strand
TTGGTACAGGGACCCTCTATCCGCAACCCGAGGACGCGTTCGGTGGCTTTGTCATAGGCCCTTCAGTTCTATTCGAAGGGAATAGAAACTATAGGAACTATAGGAATAGAAAAAAAAAATATATATATATATATATAATATATAATACTTACTGAATTAAGAAAATTAACGTCACCCAATTGACGTTTTGCTTCTGCCCAGGATTTTTCAGAAGTTTTTAATACCATTATCGCTTCCATTACCATTTCTACTTTAGGTGGTGGTCGAGTAAAGGATTTTATTTCTGATAAATCTTTCTTGTTTAATGCATCCAATGCCTGCGAATGTATACAATAAATATTAATTCAATTTCTGCAATAAATATAACTTGATAGATAAATTTTTTTAAAGTTTCTAAGCAAAAGCAATTCTGAATGAAAAAATAATGTTAATGTGCCAAAAATTAGGTCTCTGAAAAAAAGTTTTTTATTTTATTAAAAATTGAAATTATATTATCAGTCATGTCTTATGATCGAAAAAACATTTTTTATGAAGAAAGTTTGAAACTTATGAAATATATTTGTTTTATATATTATGTTATCTTAATAGTAAGAAAAAATTACACTGCAAAAAACGTCGTTCAAATGAATGTTTTTAAAATGTCTTTTCATATTAAAATAATCTATTAAAAATTATGGTAAATTAATAACTAATTAATAACAAATAATGACTAATTGATAATAATAATTGAATTAATTAATTAGAAATAATGTACAATCTATTAAAAATCTATTAAAATTTCTTTCTGGTGTCTTGCATTTAAATTTATTCATTAAAAATAATATTTGTCATTTGAAACTAAATTATTATAATTATATCATCAATAGCATTATTTTAATTCTTAAAATCATAGAGAATTTTTTTTTCAGAGATCTGATTTTGGCACAACTACATACCTTGACTTGAAAAATGATTGAATAATTTGAAATTGAAAAAGATCCTACAATATAAATTAGAAATTAAAAAAATTTAATTACTTTTACTCATTTTAATTTCGAAATTTCTACAGTTGCAACTTAATCTCAATTTAAGTTAAAAATGTTAATTTTTAATTGTAAATATTTAAAATTAACCGATTTTGAAAATGGTATCTCGAATTAAAAAAATGTTTAACGTAAATTTTTAAGAATGGCCGCTACATAAAATATAAATAAAAAAAAATTGCCTTTATGGCATCATTAATCGCAGGCTCAACAGTCGCAAGATCAGCCCGAGCAATTTCTTCCAACTTTTTGCACTCTTTCGATTCTTCAGCAATTCTGACAGACTTGGCAGTCACAATAATTTGAGTTTCATCAGCATCCTTTCGCTGATTTACAATCGTAACTAAAAATTCTTCACATTCTTTAGTCGATTGGTGAACTTGTTGCTGAGTGATTTCAAGGTCAACTGCCATTTCATTTACTTTTTTTTTCGTATCGTCAATTTTTGAGAGACCACTTCTCAGCTTGTTGGCTTGGTCAGCCAATTCTTGTCTTTTCTCAGCCAGCATTCTAAGAAAATAATAAATTAAGACAGGTCTGCGGAATTTGAGGTTTCGTCAGTTACAGAAATAACATAGGGGTGAATCTTGCAGATTCATTGACGCTGAAAACAAGGCAGGCCGCAGAAATTGTCTAGTAGGTCAGGTTTTGGAGTAACCTTAGGTTAAATGGTCAAAAAGTGACCATCTTGGCCAAATTTATAAATTTATTGTGGGAAACGGACTTCTTTTTTATTTCCGAAAACGGCATCGTATAGTACTAGTCCTCAACTTTAAAATCCGTTTTTGATTGCTACTGTACGATGTGTTTTAGCTCAAATATACAAGTCTGACAATTATTGGACCATTATCATCATCTGATCTTGTCTTTGTTGGCTGGATCATCATTATAATCGTACAAGCAGTGAAGGCAAGATCAGATGATGACGATGATGATCTAGCCAGTGAAGATAAGATTAGATGATGATGATATAGATGATTATGATGATGATGATCATTCAGCTAGTGAGAGCATGATCAGATGATGATGGTGATCCAACCAGTAAAGACAAGATTAAATGATAATCGTCCAGCCAGAGAAGGCAATATCAGATAATGATGATGATGATCTAGCTAGTGAAGACAAGATCAAATCATGATGATGATGATTCAGCCAGTGAAGATAAGATCAGATGATGATGATTTAGGTAGTAAAGACAAGATCAAATAATAATAATGGTCCAATAATGTACAACCTTGTATATATCAGCTAAAAAAAATCGTACATGAGTAATCAAAAATGGATTTTGAAGCTACAGACTAGTACCATTTTGTCCATTTAATCTAAAGTTACTCCAAAACCCGACGTGCTGGACAATTTCTGCGACCGGATTCGTTTTCAACGTCAAAAAATCTATAAGATTCACCCCTATCATTTTTGTAAGTATCACTCGTAGGACTGTGAATTATTAATGATCGTAGCAAAATAAAAAAAATGTTTTTATAAGAACACAAAAAGAGTCTGAATACAATTTTTGGCATTCAAATTTGACTTTGTCCTACTTTTTGTAACCAGCAACGAGTTCCAAAAAATTTGTCGGGGTAACGTAGTTATATCTTTTTAGTTCCAGTGCCATTTTTTTTGAAAATTGTGAAACGGTGTCTTGAATCAGAGAAAATGTTGAGGCAATTCCTTCTAGCATTCTATCTTGAAGAGCAGCTACAGGAAGAGCTGTTGCTGATCTTCTTTCTTCCTAATATTTTATTTAGAAATTGATTATTCTTAAAAATGTACATTTGTTTTAAATTGAGAACATTCAAAATTAAATAATTTCAACATATGACAACTCCTATAGGCTGTTTATATTAAATAACAATCTTTTAATTTTAATACTTACGATTTTGTTTTCTCCAGTGATAGAAACAATAAAATTTATATCCATCAAGAATTTATTTCCAACTTCCAGTAAGGCCTCTCTTGGCCATTCAAGGAACCAATCAATTGTCGTGCAATTAATAAGAGATGGATATTGTCTCAATCTATTTCTAAATGCATCTCCTATTGGACTCATACACAATATAATGTGCAAATTTGTTCGTACTCTTTCTATTAAGAAATTATATATTCCCTCTGTCGTTGGCGACACTCCAGCTTTTGTTGCTTCTTTATTTAGTCTCGTTTTAATCTGTTTAAGCAAAATAATTAAATTCTTTATAAAATTGGAATTTACTATTATTTTTATAATATCAATTTAAATAAACAAATTAAATATCTAATTTAAGGATTCACTGACGTCATCAAGTTCATCACTCTTGTACAAATTGGCCACTTCACCAGTGCTTAACATGTTATTCACTATCTCCAGAAATTGTTCTTCAACAACTTGTGTATCATTGAATAAAAAGTTTGTTGGCTTATTTTCGACTCCAGCTTTTAAGAACAAAACTTTAAGGTCTTCTCGAAATTCTGGAACTCCATAGTGTTTTGTGACCTCTATTTGGAAAGTGTTCAATTCACACATATATCCAGCTACTCGAGAGAGTGATTGTCTTCCGCTTCCGCCAATACCAACCAGCAGCATATTTCCTCTTGGCTAGAAACATTAGAAAGGCAATTTTAAATTTTTAGCTTACTAAGAATGGGCCTTTGCTATAATTACTTTTCAAAATGACTATTCTCTGACTCATATGACTGATAACAATGGCTGACTATTCGTTGATATGTGCTACTGGATCATCCCTACCACAAATTGCCGAGTATAACTTGGATCAGTAATATACTACTGATCCTCCAACTGGCAGGATGTAGATTATCCTTTACTACCCGTCACCGTAGACTATACTGTGATTTATTGTACTGACTATAATGACTGATTATTCGTTGATCTGTACTGCTGGATCACTCATATCCCAAATGGCTGACTATAATTTGGCCTCTACTACTAATCCTCCAACTGGCAGGCTTTAAACTGTCCTTTGATACCTCACATACCTGACTATGCTTTGACTTATAGTACTGCCCCTCATGAATGATTATTCGTTAATCTGTACTACTAAATCACTTAATCCCCAAATTACTGACTAACTGGATTTCTACTACTGATCCTCAAACTGGCAGACTTTAGATTGTGCTTTGTTACCCCCGATATCTGACTATACTCTGATTTATGCTACTATATTATAGTATAGTACTTAACTGACAATTGTAACAGTATTACTTGTAATTTATCTAGTGATGTTAGTAGTAAGTTTTAATATTAGTGTTAATATTACATGCCACGATCATAAATTCACTAAGTAATAATAATAAATAAATAAACAAATAACGGTTCATCCAAAAATAACGTGAGGTGTTTTCTGAAATTTTCAATGCCCGCCCCCCATCTTAGATACCGTGAGATTTTCTCTGACTTCCCAAAATTTTACTGTGATTTTATGACCTTGGTTGGAAATTTAACTATGTGCTTGAAAATTTACGCATTCTGTTGAAAAATCGTCTTTTTTGGTTAAAATCAATTTTTTAGGTTAAAATCAATTTTTCAGGTTAAAAACGCTACTTTTTGGTCGAAAATTATTCTTTTTCAATTGAAGATTCAAGTATTTTGTTGGCAACTCGTCTTTTTTATTAAATCAAACTGTTTCTAGATCAAAACCTTTTTTGGCTGAAATATCAACTATTGAATTTTTTGTCGAAAATGAATTATTTTAGGTTGAAGATTCAAATCATTATTTAAAAGTTGAAACAATTTCTTAAAAATTCAGGCTTTTGTGAAGATTTATAATTTTAGTTAAAAATTCAACTGTTTTGTAGAAAGTTTGTTTTTCAAAATTAAAAATTAATTTTGCTTTATCGAAAATTAATTTTAATTAATGAAAATTAATTTGCTTGAATGAAAATTTAACTATTCCATTTCTGGTTGAAAATTTATCTTATCTGTAAAAAATTCAGCTATTTGTTTAATAATTGAACTGTTTTCTAGAAAGCTCTCCCCTTGGCTTGAAAATGCAACATTTTGGATAAGTTTTTGTTTCGACTTCAAAATCTTTTGTGGTAGTAAATACAACTCTTGTTGAAAATTCTATTTTTTTTTTGTTTGAAAATCTATGTCTTTTGGTAGAAATTTTATTTTTCTTTGTTTAAAAATGCAACTGTTTGGTTGAAAATGAATATGTTTTCGTTGACGATTCAACTATTTTATTGAAAGATGAACTACTTATTAATTCATAAGAAACAGTAAGATTTGACCAAACCCCTTCACCTCCAAAATCGTCTTAGGTTAGTTTTGGATTAACCCTAAAAAAATCAACGAAAAAAAGTGTTGTCGGAAAAAATTACGTAAGATTTTTAGGAGAGGGGAGGGGGGAAAAGTACAAAAAATATGTATCCTAACTACTCTGGCCTACTCTTTCCCTGTAATAAAAGAAAAATGCAAATTTTATCTGGCAATGCATTGACCTGTACTACTGTTTTTCAAATGGCTGACTATATATTCGCCTGTGCTATTAGAATTGCCCCGCCCCCCATAATTGAGTTCTATTACGAAATTTCTCTTTATTAAAATAAGACCTTTAAATTTCAAGAACGTGAAATCCCTAAAATACCTCCACTTTAATAGTACAATTTAATGAATGCTATTGAAATTAATTAATTTAGAGTATATTTTAGGGGGAGTATTAAAATTAAATAAGTCACCTGTGAAATTACTCGAACAATACGACAAACGTGTTCGATAGCATCTCGGAAAAGAGTTAAGTCAAGTCGAACTACTCCTGGTGAGGCATTGTATTCATCCATTTGCAACTCTATGTAACGACGAACTGCAACAATGTCTGTGAGATCCTCGTAAATGTTCCAAGCATTAATGAAACTTCCTATGATAAAATTTTATTCGAAATATTTACTTTCTTTTTTGATTAAAATGTCCTCATGGACACATGGAATTGTTTAAGGGCTCTCGTTCTATCACCGGAGTGGAGCAGCGCTTGACTCGGTTATAATCAGATGGGTGCCATCGAACTTTATACACAGAAAAACAGCGGGATCATTTTTGTTGCAGCTCATTTGTTATGCACTTGAAATAAGATTTTTTTTCTCAAAATAAGAATACCCTAAGTGTAAAACTATAACATAAAAATAGCTGCATACTCATTCTCCGCTGTCTTGTTTTTGTTGCAACTCAAACAACACCAAATCAACGTACTTTTGACGATCGGCGTTTTTCTGTGTAGGTTCTTGCACTATATATAGGGTGGTTTAAAGGAGGCTTTTTTCAAAAGTAAAAATGCTTGAACATTTTTTCAAAATGTAAGTCAAATAATGAAGTTCGACCCCTAGAAGAACTTAATCGCATGAATCAATGTGCTGCCTTAAAAATAATTAAGTTAAAATCTCAATTAGAAATAGTTAGGACCATCACTTAGGAAATCTATTAGAGTTATAAGAAAAAAATTTAATTTCTCATCCGAGTTTTTGACGTTTATGGGCAATTTATATTTATTACTGTTTTATAATAATTACAGATTTTCATTTAAATTACCTTAAATAAAAAAATCACATGACTCTGGTTTTAAAGCACTTTGCTTGTACATTGACAAAGTTATTCACTTTACGATAACAAGGTGTCAACAAAATTTGTAGATATAAATCTGAAAAATAGTTTTCACTCCAAAAGTTTTTACATAGGATAAGTTTATTTGTATAAAACAGCTTTTTGAGCTAGAAAAAGCACTTTAAAAATGGTGATTATTAGAGAATGGTTTCATTAATTGATATGAAACTGGCAGAAAAATCATTGAACATATATTACAACTATAATCTATAGTTAATAAATTTTTTTAAATTTGTTGTAACCTGTCAGATTTGAAAAATTTAATTTCTTCGAATATAAAAAAATTATTTTTTGGGTTATTTTTCCTTCCTTAAAAAAATATTTAAATTTTAATCATCTTCTTAGTACATCAGAATGAAAATCTCTAATTATTACCAAATTTGCTTATCGACGCAAAAACTCAAGTAAAATTTAAACAAATTTTTTTTTTCTAATAACTCTAATCGAAGTCCTGATTAATGATCCCAATAATTTTTCATCTATTTGTTGCTACAAGTAAACAAATAATTTTGAAAAATATATCATATTTCGACTTTCTTGCAGTTTTTAACTTAAAATCCTTTAACAGTGCTTAGCATCATCCGACTGACTTTTTCTAAGGGCCAAACTTCATTATTCGACTAGTATTTTTAAAAAAATTGAAAAGAGTTTACACTTTTCAGAAAAGCCTTTTTTGGGCAACCCTACTATATAATAGAATTATAAACAGTCATGAAATAGTTTATAAGTTCAAAATTTAATTTTCGAAGTTAAGTTCAAAATTTCCACACTTTTTTATTAAGTTTACTAGTATATAAAAGCAGCTTTGAGACAAATTTTTAAATAAAAATTATAAAATAATTGAGAAGTCTTTGATGTAATAGAAGAAATAATATTTCTTTGATTAATAAAACTCTCTATTTAGTTAATTCTGATCACTGACCAATTTTATGCGCTATTGAAGCTTAAACAATTTGAAAATAAGAAAAAAAAAAAATTTAAACAATAATGAAAAACTTATATTATTCAAAAAAATGATTATTCATGTGATATATTAATATTAATATAAAAATCGTTGTAAAAACTAAGGTAGTTTTTGTTCCAAGAATCGGGTCTCTGGGAAAAATTTCTCTATGATTTTCAGATTTGAAATAATACTATCAGTAATTTTTTGTCAAAGAAAAAAGCATTTTTTGTTTGTAGAAAAAATTTAAAACTTACCTAAAATAATTATTTTAACAATATTTGTTGAAATTAAATTTTGTCTTAATTTCCTACAAATCTACTGTTACCAATTTTATGCATTCATAAATAATCCTCAAATGTTATTATTTATTTTAAAAAATTTCCTTTAAAAAAATTGTTTCAACGATTTCAGCAAAAGAAAAATTTACTTTTGAAATTGGGAACATTAGAGTTGTAGAGAATATCTTTTTTGAAAAGTAAGTCACACATAATAAAATTCAATCATTTTTCAAAAAGTGGGAAGAAGCGATTCTAAGAAAAACTTAAATTGCAAAAAATATTAGCAAAATAATTTGTTGTTGCTGTAACTCCTTATTTTTGTATTAAAAATAATGTTTTTTCTTCAAAATTACATCATCAGTAATATTATTTTGATTCTCAAAATCATGGAGGAATGATTTTTTGCAGAGATTTGATTTTTTGTACGATACTATCTTAATAGCTAACAGACAAAAAAAAATATTTTTTATATAATTGTTTTAATATTTTTTTAATAATATTTTTTTATTCAATTTTTATTAAGAAGGGTCATGGATTCCTTCTGCGAAGTAGTAAGGACGTTTATGGTAAGACCGCCTGAATGTGGCTGCCCAACATGTAGCTTTCTGCAGACGGTTGCCCACATCCAGGCGCACACTCACCAAAAATAGGACTTCTTTTTTCTGGGCACAAATTATGAAACGTTAATTCATAATATTTTCCTAGTTGTTCGTTTAAAAGGCCCACAAACCATTTCCGATCCCTGGAATGAATTTATCAGACGATAAGAGGTGCAAAATAAAAATATATTCCAAAATTATAATATATGTATGTATCCCTTGTTCACGCCCTATTATTTTTATTTAGTTTATACAGTTTTTCTAAATTAAGAATTTGAATCAACATTTGTAAACATCGTAAGAAGAGGACTCTTTATTTATGATAGAGAAAAATTATATAATTTTTTCTTCAAGTTCTAGAAATTAAACAACTTTTTGATGAGAATAAAATGATTAAATCAAAAAATATATCTGAAAATAGGAAAATGAGATTGCTGAAATTTAATTTTTTTATTTTAAAACTCACTTTTCGTCTATGAGACGATCACTGAAAACTCGAAAGGCTTCGTGAATCCAGAGCCTCAAAAATGTTGGTCTCGAGTATTGATAATCTTTATGACCCCTCAACAATCCTTGGAATATCTTAAATGTAATAGTTTATCAAATATTAATCATCAAATCGAAGTGATAAAGTATTTTTATATAAATTGACAAAATATACTTTTAGATGCCAATTTTATATTCACCTTGGAGATATCCCTCAAATTAAATAAGTAATGCATCTTGGCAGGAGTTGGCAGCATTCTGACAATTACTCGGTTATACATTTCTATTGTTGACAGCGTTATATCATTCGCTATAAAAATAATTTATTTTAGTTTAAACTTTTTAGTTAGAGAAATATTTACTTTTGGAAGTCAAATATCGAGTTTCTAAAAACTATTCTTAAATTTTTTTATCTGTTTAAAAAAGATCTTACATATTCCTTTGACTTCAGGGTGAAAATCAAACAGGTGTTGATTCAGCATCGTGCCATAAATTCTTATTATTTGTTTTTCAACAGGGAAAGTCATATTAATTACATTAAATCTAGTGAGAAGTCTTTCTGTAATAGTATTTCTTCCTCCCCCTGGAGGACCCATGGCAGCAATTACTTGCATTTTTTGAACGTATTTTCGTGTTTGATTTTGGCGATCATACCTTTTTTCAATAATCAAGAAATTAAAATGATTTATTATAAACTTAATATGATACGAGCGCTAAAGCGCGCGTATTTTCCAACTATAAAATATGATTATTGTCATACGATGCAATTTTGAAAGGTTTAAAAATGAAACCAAACCATTTTCAATGTTTCGATATAAGATTATTATACTTTAAATCCTTTTAATTTGAAGATGTTTTCATTTTTAACGATTTCAGTTTGCAATAATTTAATGTTGACAGTTTGAAACTAAAAGCTAATAACAGAATTATAATTTGTTTAAATTATAATTTCGAAAGGTTTAAAAAGGGGAAAGACATACAACTATTATAATATTTGAAATCATTCTGACTTTTTTATATAATAGATTACTTGAAATTTAAAAATTGTTGTAATATATTTCAACAATTCAATTTTTTTTTATTGAAACTAATATGAGAAGTCAAAAAGGCCAAATTTATTTATTTAAACAATATTAGTTTTCAATTATTAATTCCATTTTTTTGTACAATTTCAAAGCTTTGAAATTGATCCCAAAGAATTTCATATATTATCAACTGAACATAAATGAATAAAATTAAAAGGTTCTACCAAAATCCATAACCAATCCACTGACGTATTAATTCTAGGGGTGGTTGGGATCCATAAGTTTCCTTCATTGGCATGTTAAAATCGTCCATAAAAGTTATCATGGTTTTCCCCCCAACTGGGACGTAAACTCCTTTTGTCCTTTTTTCAACTCTACCTTCAATAGCATCCTGAATTTTTGAAGGATACATTATTTCAGCAAGAAATTAATAAAAAACATGAAAAATGAATAAAATATTTTAAAATAAAGCAACAAGAGAGGAAGAATTACTTATTTTGTTTATAGTTTTAAAATTCGTACCTGCACATTATTAGAAGTCGTTTGAGCAGACATGTTTATCACCAAAAGACTGTATTTCAAACGATCTAATGAATCGAAAACGGATTGGGCAGTTGAAGTTTTTCCAGTTCCAACTGGACCAACCAAAAGTACCGGAAATTCGTTACTCATCAAAACACTGACCAGATATTCGTACCTTACAGTATCGACTGTCGGAACTATTATTTTATAAAACGGAATTCTGAAAAAATATAATTTCAAGAAATTTTCGTTTTAAAACCATTAAATTAATTAAAATTGGGTTATTTTCAATGCAGAATTTACCAGACCTGAGATTGCATGGAGACTGTGGAGGACCGCCGCCCCACTTATTTTTCAGAAGTAGAACTCATTGCATATTTTTCATAAATTTTTTAAGTTTGACAGTTTTTCCAGGATTTGAAAACTGTTAAACGGGTATGTAACCCATTTTTGTGATTGTTAGACCCGTTAGAAAAAATATTATAGGAAATTTAGTAGAGATATACAAAGATTTTTCTATAATGAATTTCTTACCATTTTTTTGCAATTCTATAAAAATCATTATGAGAAACTCAGAATAAAAATAACTAATCTTGAAATGTTAAAAAAGATGATACAAAAAATAGAAAAACTACAAACTAATGATTGATTTATTTACTTAACGCAGGGTTTCAAATTATTTTAAGGTATTTCTACAGATTTAAAAATTTTCGAGGTCAATGAAGGATAATACAAAATTTCAAAGGATATGGAAGATTTTAGGTTATTTCAAAAGATACCAAAGAATTTCAAGATGTTTCGAAAACTTCAAAAGGATTCCAAAGAATTTTGTATGATTTCCAAATATTTCAAGCTCAATTTAAAGGGGTTTCTCTCTACTCACACGACCCCGCCCCCTCCAGCTTTTTCTGAATGCCAAAAAAATCTCCAACTTCGAGCGATATCGGTTAATAACTTTTATGGCTTCCGAAGAAAACTCTATAAGTGACAAATTCGAATTTTATGTAATATTGCGGTTTATTAACGCTTCTTGAAAGTTTTTTTTCTTCATAAATAATCATTATTCGGTAACTAATTTTCAAATGTTTGATCAATTTTGATTTGTTCAAACTTTATCCAATGATACTGATAAAATACTTAGCTCAATTAATTGTACCATTATATAAAGAATATTTGTTTGCTTAAGTTTATAGTTTACCTAAAAAAAAGCAGGAGAAATATTTTATTTCACCAAACTTTCGATAGATTTTAATATTTTCAGTTACTAATTTGTTTTCTAAGAATACATGCAAATGTATAAACAAATTCAATTGATTTGAGCAATGCTATTATATTTAAATGTAATGTCATTATAATTGTATAATTGACTAAAGAACTCATAACATCTAGAAAATACGTTAATTTTGCGACTTACATAAAAAAATGAATGTTTAAACGAATTAAAATTGTTCAAACAATGAAAAATTATATAACAAATGACTGGTTCGTCTCAAATAACCGATCAATGATTATTTATGAAAAAAATGTTTAAAGCGTTAATAAACCGCAATATTAAGTAAAATTCATATTTGTCACTTATCGCGTCATCTTTGGGGACCCATTAGAGTGGCTTAAAGTAATTTATCCTCAAAATTTATGATTGATTCTTATTCTCCGACGAATTCTGAACAATATACTAAAATACGGAATTATTTGTAACATATTAACGCGGTTAAATATTAGATTTACAAAAAGCTGACTTTTTCCCACGTTAAATCAATAGTAACTGAAGGGAGGGGGGGAGGGGGGTGAGAACAAAGAAGTTCTCAAAGTAAAAAATGAGGGCCACCGTAGTGCCATACACATCATTATAAATAAAAATTGTATCTAAAAATTACTGGAATAAAATTAACTGGTGAGAAAACTCACTTTTCAAGTTATTAAAATACGGTATTTATTTTGGTGATTAATTATTTGACATCTTTTAAAATATTTTACTTATAACCCATTCCTTACCAACGTTACTTTTACATAATCTAAAAATTTATTTAGCACTCGGCTCTCTCGTTTATTAATCGTTGGCTTTCTAAAGCTATATAAATAACTTGACAGTACTTTGATATCTCATGTATGTATTACAACAGGTGCGTTTACGGTTTTGTCCAATGGACCACACAAATTCGGCTGAAGCCTATTACAAATTCAATTAAGACGTAGGTTAAAGATATTAACATTTCGGTGGTTCAAAACGCCTCCGAAACTAGAATTCGCTACTCGCGTTCTTTGGTTCGAATTCCCCACCACCATAAGGCCGATTTATTTAATTCATTTGGGTGCCTCATCAGCCCTGTTTTTTTCAGAACACCACATCATCCGCCGCATAAAAATTGTGACAATATAGACAATTTTCTCAGACTAAACAAAGTTGAATTGATCAATTATATCTAATCATGTCCCACACTCTATTCACATTCACACACATACTATTCTCTTCAACACAGTTCATTTTAGGTTCACTTGCCAAGTGAAATGATTCTACTATAAGTAATAATGTTTCACTGGTTGTATGCATTTACATTTTTCCTTAATATTGTTATGTCTAGCTAAACATTATTTAAATTAACGCTGACAAGGCATAACCATCATTCTTTATGCATTTATTACATATCCTTTCTTATGGAAATTTTGTAGTTTCAACATGTTTGTAGCATGTTAATATTTTGTCTTAGTTTTCATGAAACTAAGATGCTCCACTTGTTTGGTATAAGATTGATCCGGTTCAGTTACTAAAAAATATTTTCTAAGATTATCCCTGTTAAAAATTCCTTTTACAATTCTCTGAGTTTCATCATATAGTTTATATGCATTTTTGCCGATTATCTTTGTGATTTTATACAGACCGGTAAATAAATGGAAGAGTTTGTGATATTCTTTTTTCTCTGAAAAAGAAGCAAAGGGGTATTTATCAAAACTTGATCTCCTACTTGCAATACTGCCTTCGGTACCGACCTTTGACTTTTTTACTCTGTGCTCGTTTCCTTTGATTATGTTTTTTCTAGACAACTCTGACTTAACTTTCATCGGAGTTGGAGTTCATTTTAGAACTTCAATTATTTGTCCAATCTTATCAATCGGTTTTGATTTGTGATGCAACTCAAAGGGTGTAAATTTCGTCGCATGACTGACTGTTGGATTAAAACAGTTTTGTATTCGCGAGAGGTGCCTTGCCCAATCTGCGTGCATTTTGCTGCAAAATGTCCGGAAGACGCACCCAATTCCCGCATTTGATGTTCCACAGGATTGTGTGCTCTCCACTTTGTTGATGCACACTGCGAACGATTAATGGATAGAATAGTTTTCGGTTTCCCGACTTTAAAAAAATAATTTTGAACATCATTTGTTGGAGCATAATTTAGTATTTGCTAGCTGTATAGGATAAAGCGGGACCAATTTAGAAAACAAAGTCTACCAATACGTAAATGTAGTGAGATCGGTACAGAGATATGGTAACTTGCCATAAAAATCGACTGAGACCATGACGCCAGGTCTTTCAGTCGTTATATTTAGGAATTAACCTTCCATTGAATACTTTAAATATTTAACGTTTTACCACAGGTAGCAGTATTTTATGATTCGTTTTGCATCACTGTGAATACCTCTCCAATAGAAATGCATTCTTGAAAAGTGAACCGTTTTATGCAGTCCACAATAGCCAAATATCTTATGAGTCACTTTAACCAATCCTTCTGACATTTTATTGGGAATCATCAATTTCAAATCCCCAAACTGGTCATGCTGCTTGACAAATACCAACTCGTTTTCTATTTCATAAATTTTGCAGCACTAGCTCAGCGTTCCACTCCGATTTTTTTACCTCTAGTAGCATTTACTTGTTTCTCCATTACCGACTGACCTTTCGTTTTCTCTAAGATTTCAATCAATAATGCAATCACGTTTCCTTTTCCTTGATATAAAACCCCATTTGCAAACGTTTTGCTGAAATAATCTGCGATTATATAAGACTTTCTCGGGCAGTAATGTATATCGAAGAAGTATTGATCTAGAATCATAGGCCATCGTGCCAAACGTGAATTATGAAATGGCGATTTCAGCAAGAAAGTTAGCGCTTGATGACCAGTTACAATTATGAATTATGTTCCGTATAAAAGTACCTTAGATGCTTCATCACCCCAAAAATGATTGCTAATAGCTCTAGTTCCGTGATCGTGTAATTGATTTCATATAATCTGACTTGATTCAGATCATTTTAGTATCGTAATTTTCGTTTATTTGGTATCAGATAGTGCTAATTCCTGCCATACTGGCATCTGTTTGCCTGTCGAATTTTTTTAGCGCGTGAATAGTGACTCGAAATGACCAATCTCGGTAAATCCTCTTTCATGTGCTTAAAAGGGCGTTGGCGACCTATAGTCCAAATTTTTTTTGTATTTTCCCCAAGAAGATCTTCAGAGGCGGGATTCATTGATGTTGCGTATTTCTTTATGAATCGTCTGTATTTGGTACAAGCCCCCAAAAAACGCTGTAACTCCTTTTTATTTTTGAGAGGCGGGATGTCCAGAATAGCCTGCACTCTATCCTAATCGTGCATCACTCTCCGAGGTGTCAAGATGAACCCGACATAAGGAACTCTTTGTTGCCCAAATGAAGTTCTTCACAGCTCTAGTGTAAATCCCGTTTCGAACATGCGTTTTAGAAATCTATCCTAATGGGAAATATGCTCGTCAAAAGTAAGAGAGGCTATAAGAACTTCATGAAAATAAGTCGTTACACATTCCAAAAGGTAATTTCCAAGAGCACGATTCTTATTGTATAATGCCGCTTTCATTCCAAATGGGATATGCTTGAGTTGGTATTGCTTATATTTATGAATTAACGGGTGGTACGGTTTTAATTATTCATTGAAAGGCACTTGGAAATAATCTAGGACAAGTATGTTGTTGTGAAATATTTGCATCCTTAACATTTTTGCAAAATTGTTTTAAAACAAGGAGGACCATCGTGAGCCTCATCGGGAAACTTACTTAGAAATCCCGCGTGAGTACATACGCGCACCTCTCCGGATCTTTTTTCGACAATACGAAGTAGATTACAATGAGGACTCCTCGCTCTTTCCAATCCCCAAATTCTATCATATTTTATATTTCAATACTAACGGCATCTTAATATTGTATCAGTTGTGAATACGTTCTTGTATAATTAATGGATTCTTTGTTTTCAATTTTAATTCATGAATATAAACATTCATGCAGCCTGGCGTATCAGAAAAAGCGTTTCTATTATCGCAGACTACTTCAATGAACTTTTGTTCATCAGCTTTAGTAAATTTTGTTAGATTAGTAATAATTTCTATTACCTTTTTTTCAATTTTTATTTGAGTGATTTCACCTATTTTTATGACCATCGATAATGATGTTCTGATTATTCAGCCTGAAGACACTAGCTGATTTGAAGATATTCATTTCGTTATTGACATGTAACATTTTGGTAGAATTAAAATCTTCAAAGATCACCGAATCCAGCTGAATCATATTGATTTTATTTGGATCATAACATACTATGTTCTCGCCATTTATCCCAATTGTTTTCGCAGAAAACAATATGTCTACCTTATTCTTGTTGAGTCATTCAGAACCTAAATCACGTCATAACTAATGCACGATATAAGTATAAACCTAGTTGTTATATTTTTGTTCACAAATTTTAGACGACATTGTATCTGATATTTTCTTTCATACGTTTGAGTTCCTACTAACATTTTCAAAGACGCATTAGTCACGGGTAATAATAAATATGCTTAATAGAATTTTTATTATATTTTCTCACAACTTTCTATTTATATACATGTTACATCGCTTCCTGTATCAAATAACCACGTCATAGATTCATCATTAATTTTATCGATTACTTTTGTATATCTACGCTGTGAAGAGGTCTTTTTTTGATTTTATACCTTACCAGGAATGTCAAACGTGAGGTCCTCAATAACTGTACTCACGTACCGGCTCGACATGGGACCCTGTTTTATCGAGTCAACTCTCGTTTAAGTCTACGTTCTCGCTAGCATCGAAATTTGATTCGTCTGTATATTCATAATCCCGATCATGTTCATTTTTTCCAAATTCTTCAATTTCGTTTTCGTGTTCGTCACTCTGTTTCTCCAATTCAATCATATTTATTCCTGTATCTGTCTTTTGCTTACTATCGGGATTATATTTTGAATCTGTATGACGTGGTAGAATTCTGCATTGAGGAAATGGATTATCTTTGAAGCTTTGAATTGGTTTTCGCAAGTTTTTTTCGTCACGTTGTATGTTCGAATTAGACTCTCCATTTCGTTGGTCGTCCCTATCGCCATATCTTTTTCAGCTATGGCCATTAGTAAATTGATAAAACCTATCTTGTCTTTGCATTATTTCTTTTCTTTTTTCGCGTTGATTATCTTTTTCTTCAAAGCGCATTGACGCTTGAGACATTTTTCTCGAGTACTTCAAATCAATATCCATTAACGCAATTTGTATTCGATCCGGATATTGCCTAGTTATACCATACTTTATTTCATAATAAGTCCAAGACGAAAGAAATCTGTTCGCATCTGCTGTTTGTTTATGAAAATATTCAAGGAGACTTCCGTCCTTTCTAGTATAGCGGCGAGATCGCCATTGCTCTTTGCATCCAATTTGAATCTCTATAGAGTGAAATTCTTCCAGAAATTCCTTTTTGAAATCTGCGTAAGATTCGAATTTACCCCTGAATGCTTTAAACCAGATTTTTGCTCGACCTTGGAGAGCTGCTTCAACCACAATTTCCTGCACCTCCGGTATAGCTTTTCTTAATTCTAAATACCTATCCAAATCATCTAAACATTCTTCCATATTTTGTAAACATTCATCTTTAAAACAAGGAATTTTCACGTCAATAGGAGCTAATCGAGTTCGCTGTTCGTTATCTGCTAAATGTCTCACCTGAAAACGCTAGGCTTTCACTTCAAGTTGAAGCATGTCAATTTCAAGATTATCATTTGATCTAACTCTCTCACCTTCACCTTGTCGAATTTCACTTAAATCTGTCTTACTTCTACAATTTTAGGTTCGATTTTAAAACGAAGAAGAACCATTTTTCGCCTACTGGGCGCCAATATGTGACATAATTATTTGTAATTGAAAATCTTATTTGAAAATTACTGATGAGTCAACCCATCATAACCCATTCCTTATCAACGTTATTTTTATAGAATCTAAAAATATAATTAACTCCCAGCGCTCTCGTTTATTAATCGTTGGCTTTCCAAAGCTACATAAATACCTCGACGAATCTTTGAAATCTCATGTAGTATCACAGGTGCGTTCATGGCTTTATCGGAGATGATGTGCTGCAATTTCAATGAGGATATTTTTAAAAAGAAGTTGTATCTAAAATTTCCAAATGAACCACGCAAATTCGTCCAGACTTCAAAATTGGTTTCTCGAGCCTCTACATTAGTTTCAAAAACGGAAGCCTAATGCACAAATGAAAGAACATTAAAAAATTGTACTAACATGCACTAAGTTAACTCAGAAAATAGTATATCTTCCTCAACTTCCGATATTTGATGTGCACTTGAGACCGCAGCCTATTCAAAATTCAATTAAGGCGTAGGTTAAATATATTAACAAGTAGACGGTTTAAACGCCTCTGAACTCAGAATTAACTACTCGCGTTACGAGTCTGCCGCTTGAATCCCCCACCACCATATAAATAATAAAGCAATAATAAATTATTCATTGGGAATAAATCAAGCGATTTTTAATTTTGATTTCCATGCAATTTTAAAGATATAAAGGGAATTCACCGATTTTTTCTGTCTTTTTCAATTAATTCATTCAATGTTTTTGTGTTACACAGCAACACGAAAAAAAGTTTTGTCCGACACAGGAGACAAACATTTCCATACGTTTTCGGGGTCACTGAATCCGAATCTGGGGTTCGTTTGACTCGCCCAGATCAAATTTCGTTCTTAACCTCAAAAAAGTGAAAAAAGTGTCTGTTTTATTTATCCCAATGCTGATTATTCTATAATTGTTTTCTATATATTAAATTTCCTATAATAGCAAAAAAATTATAGGAAATTTATTATAGGCCTATACTGATTTTCCTAGAATATTTTTTCATGAGGGCAGTTTGCAATTTTGCAAATAATATAATAGCAATACTAATTAATAACAATACAGTTAAGGAAATAAGAATTATATTAAAAAAAGCAAACCCTTTATGTATGATCTTTTGGAAGACCCCCCCCCCCCTATTCCGGTCAATAGCTCAGTGCATAACCACTTAGTTTTTGACAATCTCAGGCCTGGAATTTACCCCGGAGTGTATCTCCAAGAAGCTGATAATTTTTCCTCCCAAGAAACGAAACTTCGCTGGCGAATATCAACGTAATATTCATAAACTGTATCTTTGATTGGAAAAGTGCCTTCCATCTCTCTGATGAAATTATCCATTTTTTGACGACCTTCTTCATTTACTGAAGCACAGAGTGACCATATCATGCTGAAAAATAATATTTTTACATACTTTTTTAAATTTAAATTTACTTTATTAGCAGTTGACGCCTTAGTACATAGTACAAATTATACTTAATCAGGATGTCTAGCATTTCATAAAAGAAATCAAGACTTTTCCAGGTTTTTCAGGATAAAAAATCAATTTTTCCAGGTCACTTTTTTACAGTGAAAAAATGATTGTCACGAAACTCAGTGAACTCTTTCAGTATTTAGTTCTGATAGTGAAAAATATGAAATCATACAAAAAACGCTACAACAGAGTGGTCACAAAACTTCATTTTTAAAATTCCTTGACTATTTTCTGATTTCTGCCTGACCAGTTTTTCATTTTTCTTGACCATAGTTATTCAATGACTAGAATCTTAATCTTGCAACATTTTAAACACAGAATCTTTTATAAACGGAATGAGAAAATTTCGTATTACAATCTCAAAATTAATTTTTTTATTTATTTTATTTTTATATAATAAAAGATGAATTTTCAATCCAAAAGGACGAATTTCCATCAACACAGTTGAATTTTATACCAAAAAGTTGACTTTCTAACAAAATTGTTTACTTTTCAACAAAATAATTACATTTTCAACAAAATAGTTCAATGCTTAACCAAACTGTTGAATTCTTAGCCTACAAGGAAGAATTTTCCAACAAACGATCGAGTTTTCAAATGAAAAAAATTAAAGCTGAACTAAAAAGAGTCGCATTTTTAACCAAATAATAGTATTATTTAAAAGACAGTTTAATTTTTAACGAAAAAAGATGCATTTCCATTCCCAAAGCATGAATTTTCTGTTTACATAGAAGTTTGTTTAACAAAACAGTTGAGTTTTCGAACAACAATGAATAGAATTATTTACAAGACAGTTTAATTTTTAACAAAAAAATATGCATTTTCAATCCCAAAGCGTGAATTTTCTGTCCAAATAGAAGAATGCTTAACAAAACAGAAGGGTTTTTCAACAAGTAGGATAAATTTTTAACAGAAGACTTGAATTTTCACAAAATAGTTGAATTTTTAACCCACTACTAGAATGTTTTACCTACAAAGGTGAATTTTCAACTAAATCATCGAATTTATAAACCAAAATTAATATACTTTAACCAAAAACAGTTACATTTTTAACGGGAAAAGTTGAATTTTCAAGAAAAAAAAGATGGATTATTAACGAAAAATATAATAGTTGAAGTTAAAAAAAAAGGAATCTGAACAAAAAAGTTAAATTTTCAAACACAGAGTTGCATTTTCAACAAAATAATTAATTTAAACAAAAAAGTTGAATTTTGAACGAAAAAAAATGAATTTTCTAACAAAACGACAAATTTTCAAACAAGACGACTCATTTCGAGACAAATTTTCTACAAATACATAAATTTGCAAATAATAAAGATAAATTTTACTGAAAAAAATAAATTTTTAACAAAATAGTTAAATTTTCAAACAAAGAGATAAATTTTCAAAAAAGTTCATTTTCAACGAAACTGTTGCAGTTCTAACCAAAAGAGGAAATTTCAACCAAAAAGATTTGTTTTCTACCAAAAAAGCTGAATTTTCAATTAAGAAAGACCAATTTTCAACCAAAAATGGAAAGGTTACATTCTCGGATGAAAAATTAATTTCAAATAATAAAAAAATAGTATTCAACAAAATAGTTTAATTTGTAACCAAACAGATGAAACTTCAACCAAAAAAGTAAATTTTTAACAAAGTGGTTCAACTTACAGACAAGTAATTGAATTGTCTATCAAAAAGTTGAATTCTCAACGATTAATGTATTAGTAGATATTTCAACCAAAAAGGATAAATTTTAAATAAAAGTGTTGATTAGGAAATCAAATGATACAATTTTTAATTAAATATATTATTTTTTAAGAGGAAGGAACTGAAAAAATAGAAATGCAAGGTAAATAAATTACTAAAAAGTATATTATATCAGGGTAACTTTTCCTTGACAAATTTTTTATTTTTCTTCACCATTAATATTCAAATACCAGAATTTTAATCTTGTCAAATTTTTCTTATGTTATAATGTTTCATACACATAATAAAACCATTTTAAATTTATTATCCTTGACAGTTATTTAAAGTGCCTCTTATAGAAATTCCTTGACTTTTACAAGATTTTTTCAAAATCTCTTACTTTCCCTGACCAATAAATTAGCAGTTTAGCAGATTGAAAAATTGATAAATTAGCAGTTAGCAGACTAGCAGGTTTTCTTTGACCTAAGGCCACCCTGTACAAGTAGTGCTGGATAATTCAGTCATATTTCAACCAATTCTAGTCAGTAAAAGTTCATTACACCCGGAATTAAACTTAATTTCAATATATTAACAAAAAAACTATTAGATTAAAAAAATTTCATTAGTTGTTTTTAAAGTTGAAAAAAGCGGGAATAAATGTTCTGAATTTCTATGTACATGAAACTACAAAAAAACGGTTCAACAGAGAAGAAGTTTAAAAACATATTTTTCTAGGACCATGAGCAAAATTCAAGGCCTTTTCCAGATTATTTCAGGTAACCAAAAATTAAATAATTTTCCAAATTTTCAACGATTCCCAATATGCTAGACACCCTGACTTAATTTTCAGTATTGATAATAATGAATAAATAATTATTATTAATAAAATGAATTCTTTTTTTTCTCACCAGAATAAAAACCACATTTTACAAATCGCACTAAACTCTTCACGATCATCATAAAGTTCGACTCCATTTTTATTCGTAGCTAAAACTTCCAGTAATTTGCAAAGCGATTGGACTGCATTTAATTCTGGAACTGGTATCGGTTCTTCACAATGCAATCTTTTGAAATCAAGAACTTTGTCTACGAATTTTTCGAATAATTCATTTATCTGGCCGAAAAAACAATGCTCAATATTTTTATTTTATTATACACATGAAGGTTATTATTACAAAGTGATTAAATAAACACCTACTTGAATGAATTAAAATTGTAATTGTAGTACTATTAATTGTAAATTTCACTTTAAATCATTATTATACTTGAATGTAAAGTACAGGTCACCAGTATCTACGTTTATACCTCTTCTTTAAATTCCGGCTTTTTGTCATATTTCTGTAACCAGGAGTTTACATAGGGCCGCCATCCCAAATCTTTGTAATCATTATAAACCATTCCTGCTCTGGATACTGTGGCTGGAGAAGCCACTGCTAAATCTTCTACTTCGAAAAGCAAGCTAACTTGTTCTGGCATTGAAATTCGATCATTGTTGATCAACGTTAGAAGCTTAGAAGAAAATTAGATTTTCATATTACGATGCAAAAAATAAATGAAGGTTTAAAAAATAACAATTCTTATTACTCACAAGGGGGGTTAGGATGGTATCCGACGCCGATTTTTTTGTAACTTTGCAGGTGAAAAGAGGATCCCAGACTATAAGAAAAAAAATTAATTTTCTGGGCAATCGTTCATATTTAGGGGTGGAAATCACCCCTTCTATATTTTTGATACTTTTAC
>JAABKJ010005922.1:0-22489 GCA_011634705.1 Andricus grossulariae | reverse complement strand
CTTCAGCACAATAATTATAATTTTGATTTTAGGTTTCATTTAGGAAATTTCGTTAAGAATTATATTTTTTACTTCAGGACAATAATTATAATTTTGAGTTTAGGTTTCATTTAGGAAATTTCGTTAAGAATTATATTTTTTACTTCAGCACAATAATTATAATTTTGATTTTAGGTTTCATTTAGGAAATTTCGTTAAGAATTATATTTTTTACTTCAGCACAATAATTATAATTTGGATTTTAGGTGTCATTTAGGAAATTTCGTTAAAAATTATAATTATTACTTTAAGACAGGGAGTTTCTAAAATGAATTATAATTTTGTATTGCAACAGGTAATTTTTTAGATGGAATGAGAAATTTTGGAAAATAATTTCAATTCTGATTTATGAAATGGGAATTTATAAAAACATTCCCTGTTCCAAGTCGAAATTTTTCAGATTTTGAAAATTATTTGTTCGAAATCAGAATTGGTTTGAATTTATAAATTTTTTAAAAAATAAACTTAGAACAGGGAATTTCGAAAAAAGGCAATATAATTCTGATTTGGAACAGGAATTTTGGAAATGAATTTAATTGTGGCTTGGTAGAGGAAATTAAAAACAATTCTGAGTTTGAATGGGGAATAAATAAAATAAATATAAAAAAATTCCCGCAAAGAATTGTAATTTTGTCTTGGAACATGTAATTTTTTACATGGAACGAGAAATTTCAAAACATAATTTTAATTCTGATTTATAAAAAAGGGAATTTATAAAAAAAATTCCTATCCCGTTCAGAATTGGTCAGATTTTGAAAATTCCTTGTTCCAAATCAGAATTGGTTTAAATTGAAAATTATTATTTTTTTGTTTGTAAATAAAAATTTGCCAAAGTTTAAAAATTCTAAATTTTAGAAGAAGGAACAGGGAATTTTAATAAAGAATTATAATTTAGACTTTGTGGCAGGAAAATTTCGTAAAGAATTATAATTTAATTTTTTCTGTCGAACATAATTTAATCTTTTGGACAGGGAATTTTGGTCAAGAATTATTATTTTATTTAAAAAAGAGAATTTTTGACATGGAACGGGAATTTTGTAAAACAGTTTTAATCCTTATTTACAAAAAAATCCCGGTTAAAAAATTCAGAATGATGATTCTTTTACAAAATTCTGTCTAAATCAAAATTGTAATTTTTATGACCAAAAATGATCTGTTGTTCCAGATCAAAATTTTAATAAAATTCTTTTCAAAAATTACCTATTTCAAAGAAATCTTTTAAATCTTTTAAAATGTTCAGAAATCTCTTATAATCTTTAAAAATGATTTTAAATAATTGAAATCTTTTAAACTGACCGGGAAAAATTAACAATTTTCTGATTTTTTTTTTGCAGTGAGGCCCACAAAGAATTGGCTAGTAAAGAAAGCGATGCTGTACCGCCCAAAATAATTTCGGTTGATCTCCAAGCCATGTCTCCCATAGAAGGTGTGCTTCAAATTAAAGGGGACATCACAAATGTATCTGTCGCCGAAGAAATAATATCCCATTTCGGAAATGAACACGCTGACTTGGTAGTTTGTGACGGCGCACCTGATGGTAAGTACCTTCTTTTTTTTTACAACAAGCCTCGGACTCACTATTGACACTATTTGATATTTTTTTAAAGCGATGACACTATTTTTCTACTATTTCGAAAAATATTTCACTAAAAACACTATTTTTAAATAAAAAGGTGAATTTTCGACTAAGAAAGATTTTTCAGTCAATAAAGAAAAAATGTTCTATCACAAATGATAAATTTTCAAACCAAAAGCATGAGATTTCAACAAAACAGTTGAATTTTAAACCAAAAAGTTAAATTTTCAACCAAAAAGATAAATTTTGAATCAAGAAGATTAATTTTCTACTCAAAAAGATAAATTCTCAAAAATATACATAAATTTTCTGCCAAATAGTTGAATTTTCAAACAAGAAGATTATTTTTTTTACCAAAACGATGAATGTTCAACAAAATACATCAACTTTTAACCAAATAGTTGAATTTTCAAACAAGAAGTTTAATTTTCTACCAAAAAGACAAATTTTTAACAAATTACATAAATTTTCAACCAAATATTTTCAACAATGGATGTGGTGTTATTCCAAATTTTATTTGATTAAATAATTTTTAGTTTATATTATTTTTAGTTTCTGAATTTTTTCAACTAAATAGTTAAATTTTTGAACCAAAAAACGATCAATTTTTAACAAAAAATGGGACAGTTAAATTTTCATTGAGGAGAATCAATTTTCCATAAATAAACGAACTTTCTACAACACCGTTTAATTTCGTACCAAAAAATTGAATTTTATACCTAACTATTGAATTTTCAAGCCGAAGGTACGCACTTTTGTAGAAAACAGTTAAATTTTTAACTCGAGAATATGAATTTTCAACAAAAAAGTTCATTTACAACCAATCAGTTGTTTTTTTAACAAAATAGTACAATTTTTAGTTAAACAAAATTACTTTTTAACAAAAAAAAACTATTTTTCAACCAAAATTATGAATCTTTAGTGAAAAAAATGAAATTTTAAGAAAGTAGTTCAATTTTCAACTAAGGAGTTAAATTTTCAACTTAAAAAGATTAATTTTCAACAAAAAATGTAATAGTTTATATTTTAACAAAAAATGATTTCAATAAAAAATAAACAATTGGATTTAAACAACAAAGAGGAATTTTCAACAAAAGAAGTAATTTTTATCGAAAAACTTGACTTTCTACCAAAAAAGAAACCAAATTTTTATCAAAATACATAAATTTTCAACCAAATAGTTTAATTTTAAAACAAGAAGAATAATCTTCTACCAAAAAAGAAGCATTTTAACCAAACTACATAAATTTTCAACCAAATAGTTAAATTTTCTACCAAATTGTTTAATTTTCGAGCCGAAAATACAAATTTTCTGCAAAACAGTTGAATTTTCAACCCCAAAATGTGAATTTTCAACAAAAAAGTTTATTTTCAACCGATGCAGATTAATGTTTAACCCGATTGTTGCATTTTTAGCCAAAAAAGATTAAATTTCTACAGAAAGAGATAGATTTTCAAACCTAACAGATGAATGTTCAACAAAATATTTGAATTTTCAATAAAAAAAAAATTTCAACCCAGAAGTATCACTTTTGAACTAAACAATATTGTTAAATAAAAACGATGAATTCTTCACGAAAAATTTAACAGAAAAGTTTACTATTAAATGTTTCTTTGAGAATTCATCTTTTTTATTAAAAAATTTTATCATTAATTTTATTAAAATTAAAATTTTTAAAGTTATTATTAAAAATGTTTGGATATTATTGGGTTCTATTAATTCAGTTCGGATTTGAGTGGAAAAAGGGGAAAGATTGTGAAGCCTGTGATAAATAAATAGGAGTTTTGATAATTTCTAGACTAAAGAATAACACTTTAAATAAACATTGAAGTTCATTTTTAATACTTGAAAAATGACAGTAAATTTATTTTTTGACCGGGAATTTCACAAATTTTTAGACAAAAAAAAATCTGTCCAACTTTTATTTCAACCGTTTTTTTAAATAATCGAAGATTTTGGATAAAAAATATTTTCAGTTGGTCAACTGTGAATATACATTAATTGATTAGCTTTGAAATTGAACTGTCCTTTCAGGATTAAAAAGCGAATAATAATTTATTTTACAAGACGATTCGGAATCAGTTCACAATTTCAGAATTTCTAGATTTTAACGTTAAAAATTAAACTGTTTCAATTGGAAAGTCTTGTTAGTTAAACAAATATAAACGCCCGATTGTAACTTTATAAACTATTTTCAATTTTAAAATAACTTCAAAATAATATATCATAATTAAAGGCTTTCATTAAATTTCAAATATTGTTTCAGTCTAAAATGTTTTATTTTTAAACCATTCAATTTGAAATTATTTAATTAAGAAAAAAAAAGACTAATTAATATTCAGAAATATCTGACTGTTCATTTAAAATCAGTAATTATAAATCAAATGTTCAAAACTAAAAACAAAAATACTAAACTTTGAACGTTACATTTTTAATTGTTCCATTTAAAAAAATTCGAGTAAGTTGAAGAGATTTTTAGAAGTTTTTAAAAAATTCAAAATTCAAAATTATTTTAAAAAATGTGCTATGATTTCAAATAATTTAAACGAAGTGTCTGCGTGTGTACCAAAAAATCCGGGTATTCGTACCGAAATTTTGGTGCAATTTAAAACAAAACATCGATTTTTGTAGATTTCGAACAAAAAATTTAAAAGCTTTTTAAGAATTGTTAAGGCTTTAAAGAGAATAAAAAATATTTCCTTCCGATTCCTAAGAAAATTAAAAGTGATTATTTATTTTGAAAAATTAATTTTAAGAGAATATATAAAAACTGCTTATAAAAAATATTACACTTTGGGTGCTTTAATTTGCAGCTGAGATTTTATTACTTCAAACGGAAAATTTTTAGCTTTAGAGTTCAAATTTTTGAATTTCATTGACCGTGAAAAATATTTGCAAACCGGGAAATGACCGGGAATTTTTTTCTTTGATTAGAACGGCCGCCCTGTTAAAGTGTTGCATATTGAATTTCATTTGGTACCTACAATAATTTTATTTTCCTATTTTCGTGAAAAATCATCCTATTTCCTCAGCTGTAAATCATACATTTTTGACTGATCTCATTTTAATTTTTCTAAAAGCGTGAAAGATTTGCACTGAAGTTTCGAATCTTCCTCTGAGTCTTACTTGCTCAGGTCTTCGTCCTACAAGTCAAAACAAACGTTTTATTCAAAACAAAGCCTGTTTGTTTATTGTTTTTATGGTCTTTAGATATCTTCTTGTGTGTGTTTACACCTGTGCCCTTTTGTTCGAGAGGTGGTACCTCTTGGACAATTTGTCCAAATAGGGTGGACCTGATGAGTTCGCTAAATTCTCATTGCTGATTGGCTTTCAATTTGCAGATGCTTTTCAGTCACTGTGCGAAGTACGTTTTGTACTTTGTGTAGATTTATCAGTCGCCAGTTGATCGTCCGAGACGTTTAGTTCAGTGTCCTTGTGTGTCTGTAGAATTAAATAATGTTAATGTAAATCATCGTTTTCCTGTAAATTCAATCACGTGACTGTTAAATATTTATCTGCCCCGAAAAAGTTCAGTGTTTAAACGTATTAGTATGTCACCCGACGATTAATTTGGTTAATGTCTTTCTCTATATTAATTCTTGACGTGTTATTTATAACGAATTGAGAATCTAGTTAAATATTTGCGAAATTTTTCATATTTGTGGTTTACTGTGCTGATCATTGACGAAGTCCTTCAAGATGGGACATAAGAAGAAGGGTGAGTTTCGAAAATATGTCCTTTTATTTTTCCATTTGGTATTTGTCTCTGGTATTTTCCATTCAATGTCGAATGATATTTGGTTACCTACAATTTAGAATAGAGTGATTTATAAAATTAACTGAATTAAAGCTTTTGAGTTTCTGAACGGTCTTTCAAGTTTTCGAAATTTTTTCATTTTTAATGTTCTGTACTTATAAATATGGAGGGGAAGTATGAATGCCCGGACATAAAGTCAACATTTGTTTAGACGGGAGGATAATGTAGGTGCATTTGATTTAAAGATAATCTCTGGGGAATAATACAGGATTATTGTAGTTCTAGAAATTTTAAGTATAGACAAGCGAAAGTAAATAAAAAGGTGTTTTCATGTTCGGTAAACATGCGATTGGCAAGGTTCGCCAGACATTTTTTGCTTTCAGTATAGGGGTCGTCCATAAAGGTTACCAATTTTTGGATATTTTGACCCCCCTCCGCTTAATTCTGTTTTTTTTTTCTCACGTTTCTTAATACTTAAAAAAATAGTGGAATTTTCAACAAAATTTTTACGTTTTTAACAAAATAGTTGGATTTTTAAGCAAGTATAATTCACTTCTCCAAGAAAAAAGATTAATTTTAAACATACTAAGATGAATTTTCACCAAGAATGTACTTCTTAATCAAGAGAGATGAATTTTCAACAAAATACATGAATTTTCCACAAAACAGTTGAGTTTTTCACCCGACACTATGAATTTTCAACAAAAAAGTTAATTTTATACCAAATAGTTAATTTTAAAAGTAAATAGTTTATTTTTTAACCAAATAATTGAATTTTCAAACAAAACAAAAAATTTTTCAACAAAAATTGAAGTAATTACATTTGTAGTTGAAAACAATAATTTTCAACAACAAAAAAAACTAATTTTCTACCAGTTAAATTAACCCAATAAAAACGAATTTTTAACAAAATACTTAAATCCACAGCTAATAAGATGAACTTTCGAAAAGGAATCTTAATTTTCTACGAAAAAAAAAGAACTTTCAACAAAGTAAATTAATTTTCCACAAAACTGTTGAATTTTCCGCCCGACATTATGAATTGTAAGGAAAAAAGTTAATTTTCTACCAAGTAGTTCTTTTTCAAATAAATAGATCAATTTTTAACAAAATAGTTGAGTTTAAAAAAAATGATAATAAGTTTTCAACTAAAAATGGAATAATTACATTTGCAGTTGAAAAAATTAATTTTTAACAAAAAAAGTTGTCTACCAAATGAACTTTTTAACAAACAAAAAAAAACTTAAAAAAAATAATTGAGCCCACGGCCAGTAAGACGAATTTAAAATAAATAATAATTTTCTACCAAAAACGAAACGAATTTCCAGCAAAATACATGAATTTTCCACAAAACTGTTGAGTTTTCCACCCGACACTATGAATTGTAAAGAAAAAAGTTAATTTTCTACCAAGTAGTTCATTTTTCAAACAAATAGTTTAAATTTTAACCATACAGTACAATAAATTAAAATATAATAACTTAGTAAGTTTGAAAATCACTTTCATATTTCAGATTTTACACTCTTTCTCATATATTCTCCTCTTTTACTTTTTTTTAAAGAATATCTGTTTTTCTCCTATTTCAAGAAATTTCCCCTTTTTCTCGATTTTTCGTTAAAATGTTTGTTTTGGTTAAAAATTCTACTATTTAGTTGAAAATTAAATTATTTTGTTAAAACTTACTTTTTTGGTAAAAAATGCAACATCTTGGTTAAAAGTTGAACTACTTTGTTAAAAATGTATCTTTTTGTTTGGAGATTCATCTCTGTGTTTGAAAATGTAACTATTTTGTTGAAAATTTGTTTCTTTTTTGGTTGAAAATTATGTGTTTTTAAACTGATAATTTATATATTTTTGTTTAAATTCAACTTTTTGGTTCACATTGTTTTTTTAGTTGAAAATCCATGTATTCTGTCGAAAATTCGTGTTTTGTGGTATAAACTTAATCTTTCTCGTTAAAAATTCATCTTTATCGTTGAAAATTTATCTCTTTGTTTGAAAATAAAATTTAATTTATTTAATAATAATAATAATTTATTTAATTTATTATTTTGGGTCGAAAATTCAACTGTGACGAATTCATCTCTGGTTGAAAATTCATTTAATAATTGAAATATTTGTTTGGAAGTTTTTTTTTTAATTAATATTTTCCAGCATAAAATTGATCTTTTTAGTAAAAAAAATCATTTCTTTTATTGAAACTATAATTTTTGCATTTTTTGTTAAAAATTGATCTTTTTCAGTTGAAAAATCATGTATTTTGTTAAAAATACATCTTTTTTGGTAGAAATTTCATCTTTTTTGGTTGGAATATCAATTATTATATTTTTTGTTGAGAATTTATCTTTGTAACTTCAAAATTTCAACTATTTGGTTACAAATTCAACTATTTTGTTGAAAATGTAACTATTTTTTTGAAAATACTTTCTTTTTTTTTTCGCTTGAAATACCAACTATTACATTTTTTGTTCAGAATCATTCATATTTTTATTGCAAATTCAACTGTCTCGTAAAAAATCCGTGTTTTTTCGCTTGGAAATTTAACTATTTGGTTCAAAATTTATATTTTTTAGTTTAAAAATCATGTATTCTGTCGAAAATTCGTGTTTTTTGGTAAAATATTAATCTTTTTAGTTAATCTTTTTCGTTAATCTTTTTCGTTGAAAATTCATCCCTGGTTGAAAATAAAATTTCATTTTTTGTTTGAAAATTCGTCCATTTGGTAGATTTTCTTGGTTTCAAATTTCCTCTTTTTTGGTTGAAAATGCAACTGTTTGTTCGAAAATAAACTTTTTTGTTGAAAATTTATATTTTTGGGTTGAAAATTCAACTGTGACGAATTCATCTATTTTTTTCAAAATTCATTTCTACGGTTAAAAATTCATTTGAAAATTAAAATATTTGTTTGAAAGTTCATCTATTTTTTTCAAAATTAATCTGTTTTGTTAGAAAATTGATCTTTTTAGTAAAAAATTAATTTCTTCTACTGAAACTTTAATTTTTCCATTTTTTGTTAAAATGGATTTTTTTTAGTTGAAAATCATGCATATTGTTAGCAATTCGTCTTTTTTGGTAGAAAATTAACATTTTGGTAGAAATCTGTTTTTTTGTTGTTGTTGGAATATCAGTTATTACATTTTTTGTTGAGAATTCATCTTTGTAGGTTGAAAATTTAACTATTTTGTGGAAAATTCTTTATTTTTGCTTGAAATATCGACTTTTACTTTTCGCTTTGAAAAATCAACTGTCCTAGAAAATCCGTGTTTCGGGCTTGAAAACACCACTGTTTTTGGTTGAATTTGAATCGTTTTTGTTTGAAAATGCACATTGTATGTTTATGGACGGCCCCTTATCGACTCTACTCAAATAAAATAAATTCCACATTTCCCACGAGTGAGTTCGTTAAGGCGGACTTTCAGCCAGACCAGCTGGTGACGTCATTGTAGAATCTAGCTAGCCGGAAAGAAACGAGTGAATCCGATTTGATCCGATCCGAGGGCCAAGAGCTCCCCCAGACTGCAGTGGGAGGCGCCGCCGGTCTTCCGTCGTCTCTGGGTTTCCAAGCCCCTCAGAGGCCAGCACGTGCTGTGCTATCCGGTGTGCTACGTTTTCGTCTCCTCTCAAAACCCTCAACTCAACTCAATTCCAACCTCCACACAACTTTACAACCATTACAATCACTGCCATATGTAACAAATATTGTACCAATGGCTCAACGAATACGCTTATACACAATATCTCTTCTTTAATTTTAACATTTATTCGTAACTCAAGCAAGCAAGCAACCAACCAACCAACCAACCACCACCTAGCAACTACTACTTTTACTCCAAAATTGTACATACTTTCCCTGCAATCCTGCGCCCTTTACACGCAACGATTATTCCCATTACTATTCCTAACGCCCACATTTTTTTAGTACCATTTTTACTCCTCGTTTTGTAAATATATTTATCAAGTGACGCGTTTTCTTATTTTTTATCTGAAACTAGAAGCAACGATACGTTTTTGTGTTTGTCAGTGAACGTCCTACTTTTAATCTAAATTATTGAAAGTCTAAATTATTGTAGAGCTAAATTATCGCGAATTTAATTTATTTTGAAAGTGCTCTGGAAGAGACAGGAGACTGATCCAAGATGTTCCTCGGAAATTCGTAAGTCTGATTTTAATTAAGAGATTTTTTTGGAGTGTGCATGTGCCAGCCTCGTGGTCGATTTGGGTGGATCGTTCGTTGTAAAATGGCCTGTGTTTGTGGGGAAAAACCATTTCGGAGCAGGGAGTGGTTTGCGATCAGTTGTCGCCCACAGGCTGTGAATATCGAACCATTTTATAAGCCTTCATCCACGACGAGGCTGAGTAATTTTGTGAAGCACTTTCCTCGTCGCGAGTCTCAAGGCTGAACTCGACCACGTTTTCTCCACGTGGGTGGGGTGCCTCGTGGTAACGCAAATTATCCATTTGCGACTCTCTCTTGCATCGGTTACACTGCAATCAATTATTACAATTAATTATTGTCATCCGAATTTATCGGGGAATTTTGAATTGTTAATTTTCAAGTTGCTCGGCGACATATGGAAAGAAAATCTGAAGTATGTGCTAGTGGCCATTTTGTCTGGGCGCTGGAAATAAGACGCCATGTTGCGTCCGGAGCTGAGAGTGTGCCTATGCCATGCCGGTTTGAGAATGTGGTTCGACCTGCTCTGGAGTCTTTATTCACAACTTTTTTCTCACCCAATCGCCCGTTCTTTCGAACGTTTTCGTCGGATCTAATGGGCAGTCTCGAACTGCTGCTCGAGGAGAAGAGAAAGAAAGTATCGATCCAGGAATTATAGTCCTTGGGGTTTCTTTTTTTCTCCTTGAGATGATATTCAAGAGACTCTGTCCCTTGCGCACTCGTTGGTTCGTTGTAGAACAGCTGCTCATTTCGAAGTCGGAAGTTCCTTTGATGAATAGAATAGAAAATAGAAGAAGCCCCTAGGCCTAGACTAAACACATGCAGTTTTTTAAGCTTCAGCAGGTATTGGGTTGTACATCAGGAGTTGGGGGAAAGTTTTCTGAATATTTTATTTTGGAGTCTACCGACATTTTTTGGTTTTGATTAATTTTGTTGGAAATAGTACACCAAATTGTAAAGTGAGGATTTTAATATTGATAGCTTTTCAATTTGAGATATAAGCGAATAAAATCCACTGTTTTACATAAATTTAAACGTTTTCTTGGGGTTTCGCTCAAGTTTGTACTGAATTAACAGAGCCTAATGAGAAAATTCAACTGTTGGTGAAAAGTTAATACTTTTTAGTGGGAAATTCAAATTTTATTTAGTATAGGTCTATAATGATTTTCCTATAATAAATTTCATATAATTTTTCCCCGATTCTAGAACAATCGTTATAGAGAATCACTGTAAGAAAACTAGTATTGATATATATGTAGAATGTTAAAATTGCAAGAGCTGATGCAAAAAAGAGCGTATAAGCGATTTATTTATTTAAAGTAGGATTTCGACAAATTTGAAGGAATTTCAAGAGATTCCAGATAATTTCCATAGATTTCAAGGAATTTCGAAACATTTCGAGGGAGCTTGGAGGATTTTAAATATTTTCAAACCTTTGGTTTCAAGAGATTAAAAAAATTTCAAGGAATTTCAAAGGATTTTGTAGAATTTCCAAACATTTCAAGATTTTTCTAGTGAACTTTGGAAATTAAATTTGAAAGGATTCGTAGCGAGTTTAAATATTTCAAGGTGTTTAAAAGTATTTCAAATAATTTTACAAGATAAAGAATTTTATTAAATCTCCATGGATTTGAAAGTTTCCTATGAATAAATATTTCTACTGTTTTACAATAAAAATATGTAATCGGTTGTCAAGCGAATAAACATATTTCTACGAATTTCAAGGAGTTTCAAAATATTTCAAGGAATTTTAGAAGATTTTTACCTTTTTGAAATATGTCAAGGAATTTTATAGCATTTCCCAAGATTCTAAGGGATATCTTGCAAACTGTGGAAAATAAATTAATGAAAATCCAAGGCATTCCTAGCGGTTCCAAATATTTCAAAAAGTTTTAAGGAATTCCACAAAGATTCAAGGATTTTATTAAATCTTCAAGGATTTCAGGGGATTTAGAAGATTTCTCGGGACTTAAATGTTTTAAGAAATTAACGTATTCCAAATATTTCCTCTTTCGGTTAAAAATTCCGCTATTTCGGTGAGAAATTAATTATTTTATTAAAAATTCAACTATTTTGTTAGAAAAATAAGTTGTTTTTTTAAAAATTAAATTAACATCTTTCTTGGTTGAAAATTAATCTTTTTGGTCAAATTGACTCATTTTTAATTTAAATTAAAAATCTTTTCTGGTTGAAATACCAACTACAACCTTTTTGTTGAGAATTCATATGTTTTACTGAAAATTTAAATACTTGATTAAAAAATGAATTCCTTCGTTAAAAAATTATTTTTTTTGTTTGCTGAAGATTATAATTTTAATTGAAAATTCATCTCTGTTTCAAAATTTAACCTTTTTTTTTAATTCGTTTCTTTTTTATTGAAAATAAAGTTTTTTAAACTAAATATGAAACTTTTCCTTTTGTAGTTAAAAATTCAACTATTTCATTGAATTTTTTTTCTTTCTAAACTGAAAAATCTTTTCTGTTGGAGAACTCAACCGCTTTTCTTCAAAATTCATCTTTTTGGATGAATTCAACTGTTTGATTTAAATAAAAATGTTTTTTGGTTGAAATATCAACTATTATATTTTTTGTTGATAATTCATCTTTTTTGTTGAAAGTTTAACTACTTAGTTAAAAATTCATATCTTGTTGAAAATTCATCTTTTTAGTTGAATTTGGCTGTTCCATTTAAAATTAAAATCGATTTTGGTTGAAATGCCAACTATTACATTTTTCGTTGAGAATTCTGTTTTTTTTTCAAATACAACAACTTGGGTTGAAAGTTTTTGGTTGAAAATTCAACTACTACTTGGGGAAAAGTTGACCTACTTAGTTAAAAAAATTATTTTATGTTTGAAAATTCATCTATTTGTTTGAAAAATAATCTGTTTTGCTGGAGGAATCAACTGTTTTGTTAAAAAAAATTTTTGTTGTTGAAAAGTCGTCTTTTTGGGTCAAAAAATTCTGCTGTTGTGTTGAAAATTCAACTTTTCGGGTTGATATTTCAACTCTTGTAACACATTAGCCTTTTTGGCTTCAAAATTCAACTAATTTATTGAAAATTCATCACTTTTGCACTCGAAGGTTCAATTTTGGTTGTAAATGCAACTATTATATTTAAAATTCATTTCTTTTTTTGTGCAAAATTCCACTGTTAAAACGTCTTCTTTTTTTTTGAAAATTAACTTTTTTCTAATACGTAAAAGAATTTATTTCCCTATTTACGTGAAAAATCACCCTGTTCCCTTCTTTTGAGAGATTTGGGGCTGTGACATTTGTAATTTTTCAATATTTTATAGCTTGAAATCCATCGATTATATGAAATTTGAAACAAGCTATTTCTATTATAATCAACCAGGTTGTCAAATAACTGAAATGCAACAACAAAACTTTAATTTAACACTTTCTTGAAGTTATTAACAAAATAAAAA
Source organism: Andricus grossulariae (assembly GCA_011634705.1). Lineage (NCBI taxonomy): Eukaryota > Metazoa > Arthropoda > Insecta > Hymenoptera > Cynipidae > Andricus > Andricus grossulariae. The sequence continues at coordinate 9,511 of JAABKJ010005922.1, read as the reverse complement.
TGGATTTTTTTTACATTGGATTTAGAAGTGGCATGATTAATATATTTCCAATTTTCAAAATAAATTTTAAAGTTTTCTAAAATCAGATATTATAAGAGATATATTAAAAAGTATTTATGAATTTTGAAAAGTTTCTACATATTTAACACGTTCAACATACTGAATCTGTAATAAAAAACGAAATATATTTTTTGTAATTCATTTTATTTCATGGTTTGACGTTGAAACCGAGAAGAAAAAAACGTCGCCAACTTAAGTTTGATAATCGAATTGATAATATTCCAAACATACGAAAAAATGACTATCCATTTTTGTCTAAAAAATTGATTTATAACGTTTTGTTTGCTTCTTCTTCATTTAAAATCTCTTAAGCTTTTGGGATTTCTCAAGAATTATGAACAAACCATACTCCATAAATTTTCATCACTAAAGAAAATTCTTATTACTCAAAATGTGATATACTTTTTCCAGAACATTCTTTGATTTATTTCTACATCCCAGTTAGTGAACAACATAAATTTTCTATCTTCTGATCGAAAAAAAAATTGGAATCAATGTCCTTGTCTTTTATAATACAATAGAGCCAATTATGCGATAATCGTGGAGCTTCAATTGCACACAACTCGTTGGCACGGCACTTGAGGAAAAATGTTAAATAATATTAAAAGAATCGAATCTTCTAGAAATAGATGTGCAAGTTGTGTAGGAAAGTTTTATTCGTGGATGTTCGGGTTTTTACCTAGTGAGAGCGATTTTATTTTCAGTTGCTATGGAACGCGGTATTTTCTTTATTCCGGGGCATATGGATCAAAGGTGCTTTGAAGATAAAATTTTTCAATCGTATAAATTCATAAATTGAAGTGTTTCATTCTTAAAAATAGCATTTAGTCATTCTAAAAAAATCTTGTAGATGAAGTGTTTTAATTTAAACAAATTGAACTAGATAAAAAAGCAAAACATGGAGTGTGCCAATCTCCGCTTTCATGTGATTTTTTCTGGAAATCCTTTAACAAATTTTTTTTCTATTGCTCTAGTTGTTGATTCGTTCAAATTTGCTTATCTAAGATAATAAAGGCAAAAAGTTCGTTGCTGAACCGCAACCGCCCACTTGTAGGGAAGTTAATATTATTCAAATCTGTTGGTTGCGAAACATCGTGCGATAACTCGCGTTATGTTAGAAATTTTTTCTATTATCAGCAACCAACTATTTCCTCAATTTTTGTCGATTTTCAACTGAGGAAGTTTCCTGAGCTCGGTACAATCGGCGTTTTTGAACTTTAAACCACTTAACTCAACGATGATGGTCCCGTGACGTTAAATCGGCCAATAGTCGTGTCTTGAATCCAAAAAGGCCGTGGCCTTCGTCCACAACGATGTCGTGGATATGCGTCCGTTTGGATCGGTATAGAATGCAGGGAGGTCACGGCTGCAAGTCACGCACACGAATTAGGCTCGTTGCTCTACGTAACACCTTTCAATTCATCAGCTCGTTAGCACAATATTCCGATGTATGAAAACGACTCTAACCGGGTCGAATTCTCAATTTTTATTCCACAAAAACTTGGATTGTCCAAGTCAAAACAAAAGTATAATACTGCTTTCAATTTGGACCCTCTTGAAATTGCATTGCTCTTTTATTTGTCGCTTATAAAAGTCGGTTGATCCGCATTCATGCGCTACAGTGGAATCCTATTTAGTCGAGTTTTGCATTGCGTCACAACTCTTCTGAGATAATACATTATTATTCTACCGAATATCATTTCTTATCTACCAGACATTGTCGTAATTCTGATAAATTTTAGTTTGAATGAAGAATCGGACATTCTCAGTGCAAAGATGGACGAGTGGGTAGAAGGGAGAGGAATAAATTTCTACCATCCACTTCTTTCCGCGGGCTAGCTAGCAATTTAGCATTAATTTTTTGAGTACCCCTATGACCTTGAAACCCGTCAGGAGTAGGGTTCTTGGAAGAGAATATAGTAGATTGTTGAGTTTAGAAAGGGGAACTTCGATTCTTTATTCTTTTGTGGTTTGGGGTTTTGGATCCCCAGTATCATCGGACCTTCTCGACTTTTATGGTCGTTGCGCAACTGAATCCTTAAACGGCAAGGCGCACATTTTTCCGACTAAGAACGATATTAAAGATACTGTCATTCGCTTTTTCGATACAGAAATTCGCTATGGAGCTTATATGTTTTGAACTTGAATATTCTCTTTGTAAATTAGAATTGAGTGTTATTAACAATATAGACACTAGAGATTGTAATTTGAAGCAATGAATTTTAGATTTCTGGGGAATTACAATTCTGCAATATTTAGCTCAGCAGATTTCTGACTCAGCTTTTAAAGCATGAAGAGAATACAAAGAGGAGTCAGCCGCCTCGACCTGCTTTTACAAAATCTTACTCAACCTACTTTCATGCATTGAATTAACTAGTGCAATCAACTGGCATCTTGTTTGTCAGTGATCTTATGTCATTGGCATCTCTGATGGCTGGAAAAGTTTTGTTAAACATCTCATTAAAAGGCAAAACAAAAACAACTATGTATTTTTCCGTCAAGCTAACTTTACAAGTCAATGAACTTTGATTTAATTTTAATTTCCACTGAATTGTATCAAGTTACAAATATTTCAATTGCTACAAATCTCTCATCACAATAATGTGAAATGTTGAATTTAGAATTTCTTTATAATACCTTTCAAACGATTCAAATTAATTTTATGGAAAAAGACCATCGAATTGCAGCAGCACAAATCACTTTCGTTTCAAAAGAAAATGTATGTAAAATTCTCACAACACTGAATTAGCAATCTTAACCTTTTTTTCGGTCTAAAAATGTCAAAAAGCAAACATTTTCTGTCAGCTAAATTCGAGTTTGAAGAAAGTCGATTCCTCTTGAGCGAAATTCCGAGATAGACACACATCACGACGACACCGGACATGACCAGTTGAGGATTTCAGGAGGCCAGTTTAGACTGGGGCCTGGCTTTAATGCGCGTGCTCCACGATCGTCCGAACTAATTTAAGAAATCGTATGCCGAGTGTGACGGTTTGTACCAGTTCGCAGGTTAAAATAGACACGTGAAAGTCGCGTCGATATTTTCCAAAGCAGCTTTTAAAGTTTCAACAAACCATTCTCCAGTTTTGCTCCAGCCGAGGAATTAATCTCCAGTGAAAAATATGGTGCCGAAAGTGCGGGAGGTTCACCCCGAGTGCAAAATTCGCGATAACTTGTTCCCAATTTCCCTTGGAAGTGAATCCACCGGTTGTGAGAATCTGCTTTTTCTATAAAACGCGTTTACTTTTCATTCAACCCTCGCGACCGCTGTCGTAAAGGTGGACAGTTAACTATATCGCCGTTGGCAAAGATTTCGTGGTTTTATAAATAAATACTGAATCAGTGCAGCTCTTGCAGCCGCTGAAACCCGACTCGCAAATGGTTTTGTGTTTCGTGATGCGATTTCGGTGAGATCTCTTTTTATTAAGACTATTGTTTTGTGAAGATTTATGGAATTTTAATATTTCATTAGTTTCGAGGTTTCTTGCGTTTAAATTGCGGTTCTTAATCGTATTGAAATCGTAATTTTAGCCTCGGTGTCTCATCAAATGACTTGGCAAATTTATCAACCGGGTTAAAAGTCCAGGTGCTCCATTAACTCTGACGAACTTTCTAGCATTTTTGCTCGCATTGAAGTTTTATATTTTGGGTTTTCGAAATTTCTAGAATCTATAATTTATCATTGGTAGAGAAGTAAATGAGGTTTGCTATAAATAAAGAGATTCTATGTTTTGAATGCAATTATTTGTTTGATTTCATTATATCTTCACTTGACAATGTCGATAATGATTAGATCGAAGGGGACGGAGTTTGCGCGATGATCGAGTCCAAATAGTGTCTTATGTCTTATTATCTTAAACATAAATAATGGGTGACCGGAAAATCAATGGCACCGGACGTGCTAGTAGCAGTTCCAGAACCAGGAGCAGAAGCCGTCGTGGTTCCAGAGATAATGGTAAAAAAGTCCTTTGGCTAAAAGTAGATTTTATCATCTTAACGAAGAGGAAATGAGAAACGCCGGCAATCTGTTCATTCACTCCAATAACAATTTAGTTTAAAGGCCGGGTTTGAAAATAATATTTGTTTTAACGTTAATCTGAAACAAACCCGCTTCAACAGGATACTATAATTTCTCAGTTTCTTCTAAGACTTGTGGAGCTGATCAGCAAACCCATTTTACACTGAAAACAATATTTCGATTTTTAAACATTGCGTCATGAGATATTCTGTCACAGCATATTTGTCGGATTAACGAGGCAGCAGTACAACATCGACCTTGTTTATTCTCTTATGGCTAATCCGAGTGCATTGAAAAGCTCTTGTGTAACTCTTGTTTACATCCGCCTTTGAACACAGTCCCACTATTAAAAACTTGACAATTATGATTTGAAATTACTGGGTTCCACAACTGCCTTCTAAATTTTAAGAACCGCACAAAACGGTTGAACTAAAATTGGAAGAGACACTTTTCAATTTCTAAAAGCATTCCCAAATGTAAAAAGTCATCCATGAACTGTGTTACAGCCGGCATCTATAATTGTATCTGCCCAGGAGCCGGCACTCACTTTTCTTCGCTCACACTTCTCCCAATTGATTCTGCCCTCTTAAAAAATTTAACCTTCATCTTTATCCTATTAGTAATTACCATAAAATGAACTTGAATGCTCCACTTACCAAATAATAAACCTTAGGGGATTGTAAAACTCCATTATCAATCTTTCCAATTTTGAAAGATTTCTTTAAACGTACTTCTAGTTTCCTAAACACGTTTTTTTCTATTTCCTTACAGGTAAATCTGCCATGCAGAAGCAGAAAAACAAGAGTAAACTCAAAGGCCGCGATATCAATCGCAGAGGAGCTGAGAAGGAAGGCACGGATATGGATGCCTTCGTGAATGCGATACCACCCACGAAGGTTGAATCTAAGCCGGAAATTAAGGAAGCAGCGCCTCAGAGAGATAGTAACAAAGAATCTGCTCCCAAAGAAATCACGAAAGATATTAAGGAGAAGGACAATCATGAGTCGAAAAAGGAGAAACAGGCCTCTACCCCACCCCAGGAGAAACAGACGACTCCAGAGATTTCGAAAGAAAGTACCCCAATTATAGAAAACCCACCTGCGAGTTTCAATCACAAAGAGAGTAAACCTACGATAGAGGAAAGCTCAAAACCCCAGGTTGACAGCAATATGGCTCCAGTCCCGAACGATGTCGTTGATCATTCGGTGTCGATAAAGAGTGATCTTGAACTCATGTCGATTGTAGCCCAAAAGAATGAGGAGAACTCGAAGGTTTCCGCTCTCCGTGCTTCCAGCGAGGAGAAGGTGCCCGACGTTGATAAACAGGATGAGAATGCAGCACCAAATCAGCTGGAACCTGCTGCAGCGAAAGGACCAGTGCTTAAATACACTTATCAAGATGATCAGTGGAGTCCTCTTAATATGGGCGGAAAGCGAGTCTATGGCAGGGAATTTTTAATGAAACTGCAAGAGGACCCCAACAGTAAAATCAAACCATTGAACCTTCCAGACTTGGATGTTGTACTGAAGGATAGTACAAAGGCTCGACAATATACGAGTAGAGTGAGTACCAGTATTTTTTGTTTCTTTTAATTCTTGGTTCTGTGTTTTGGAATTTTGTAGCTTATGGTTTTTTTTTTTTTTTTTTTTTTAACGTTTCAGAATCGCAGTCCAGAACTTAGGCCGTTCAAAGACCAGAATATGGGCAGGCATGATAACTTGTTCCCTGGTTTCGCTAATACGAATAAGAACTCGATGAACTCGAGAATGGGAATGGTAAGATATTTTTTTTGTAGGAAATTAGGAATGTATGGAGGTTGCTGCAGGGTTTTAAGTACCTGAAAGCGTAAATTAATTTCGAAATCCTATCTCTGTAGCAACCCTGAGACTATTTATTAATTTAGGATTATATATTTTAAACTCTTACGTGATGATTTATTTAAAAATGAAAGTAGTGGACTGATAGTCTATGGAGAAAACTAAAAATCTGAAGTTTCTGTTAAATATATTTATGTTAGAAATTTTTGTTTACAATATACTGACAGAACTTTTTTAATTTTCAGCTGCCGACCAATAAGAAAAGCAACCCTGGCAACAAGCCTAATAGGACAAATAATAGTAATAAACAACTAAATGTGATTTCACTCTCACTAGGGGGAGATGTAAAACTTCGAGAATCAGAGAATGCCTGGAAACCAACGAGGCTTAAGGCCGGAGATATCCCCGAGGAACAGGCTGTAACCCAAACTCTTTATAAGAAAGTTCGTTCCGTGCTCAATAAGCTTACTCCTCAGAAGTTTGATACCTTAGTTAGCCAAGTCAGAGCGTTAGCAATCGATACTAAGGAAAGGATGGACGGAGTCATCAACCTTGTTTTTGAAAAGGTGAGTCAGTCAGTTTCTCCAATCTCAGATTTGTAAAACTTCGATCAGTCAAATAGTTATTGTTCATGATGATACCTTATGTCATGCCAGACTGGAGTTTCTGATCAGGCCTGATTGTACAAAGATTCTGAGATTAAGAATAGAACAAAAAATTATTTCCTTTTTTCATCATCTTAGTACAGAGATATCTGATTTCTCTTTTTTCTTTGCAGGCCATTGATGAACCTAGTTTCTCTGTAGCCTATGCTCTCATGTGTAAGGAACTTGCTCTGATGCAAGTTTCCGGTACCGAACCAGGAGACACGTCTGCTACAAACTTTAGAAAATCAATTATTACCCGGTGCCAGTCAGAATTTGAGAAGGATTCTGAGAACGAGAAATTGCGGGTAACCAAAGCCAAGGAAATTGAGGAGTGCACGGATACTGAAAAGAAAAAGGAGTTGCAGGCAGCGTATGAAGACGAGGAAAGAAGGATACGAATGAAATCTGTTGGTAACATAAGGTTCGTATTTTTATGAGTTTTGTCAGGGGGGAAACCGGGAAATAAACGGGAATTTAATTTAAAAACCCGGGAATTTACTTTTGATCGTAGCAAAATTGAAGAAATATAATTTCACTTGGAACAGGGCATTTTTTACATGGAAAGGGCATTTTTTAAAAGCATTATAATTCGGATTTAGAAGAAAGGAATAAAAAAATCCTTCTCGAAGTCAGAATTCGACACAATTTGAAAGTTTCTCTCTTCTACATTTTAGATAAAGAAAGTACTTCAAGCAGTTTTTAGAGTAGAAGTAGTATTTCAAAGAGGAAATATATTTGAATTATAATAGAACATTTGTTTACATTGTTCGTTATGAATTTATCTTTTTCTAGTTAAAAATTCAATTACTTGGTTAAGAGTTAAACCCTTTCATTGAAAATGAATTTTTTTTGTTTAAAGATTCATCATTTTAATTTAACATTCATCTCTGGTTGAAAATGTAACTACTTTGTTGAAAATCAATTTATCTTATTTTCTTGTTTGTTTGAGAAAATTAACTATTTGGTTGAAAATTGATATTTTGCATTGAAAATTTAAAGTATTTGTTTGCAGATTTATGTACTTTGTGTAAAATTCGTCTTTTTTTGTAGAAAATTTAGTCTTTATGGTTAAAAATTCATCTTTTTGGCATAAAATTAGACTATTCCCGTCAATAGTGCATCATTTTAGTCGAAAATTCCTCAGTTTGCCTGAAAATTAAATTTCTTCAACTGAAAATTGTAACTTCCATTTTTAATTGAATATTTATCTTTTCTAGTTCAAAATTCAACAATTTGGATACAAATTTATCTTTTTTATTGAAAATTCAACTATTTCGTTGAAAATTCACGTATTTTGTAAAAAAAAAAATTATTTTTTGTTGTTGTAGAAAATGATCTTTTTCTTTGAAAGTTAAACTCTTTTGTTAAAAATTAATTATTTTTTGTTGAAGATTCATCGTTTTAATTAAATATTCATTTCTTTTGTTGAAAATTGAGCTGTTCGATTGAATACTTGTTTTTTCGTTGGATGTTTTTTTAGTTGAATTTTTTAAAAATTGAAAATGAAACTGTTATTCCAGTTGAATATTCCATAATTTTAGTTGAAAATTCATCCCTTTGGTTGAAAAATTAGTAAAAATTAATCTTCTCGGTTGAAAATGAAACTTTTTGGTCGAAAATTTAATTATTATAGTTAAATATTCATAATTTCAGTTTAAAATTAATCTTTTTCGTTTATAATTCAACTATTGCATAGTTATAGTTGAAAATTCAACTGTATGGTTAAACATTAATTTTTTAATTTGGAATTTAATTATTTCAGTTTTGGTTAAAAATTGATCTTTTTAGTAAAAATTAATTTGTTTGTTTGAAAATGCAACTATTTCAGTTAAAGATTCATTGTTTTAGTTGAAAACTCTTATGTTCGGTTTAAAATAAATCTTTTTATCTAAAAGTGTTACTATTCCATTTTCGATTGAAAATTATTTTTATTTAGTAAAAAATTCAACAATTTCGTAAAAAAATTATGTATTTTGTTGAAAAATTGTATTTTTTGGTAGAAAATTAATCTTTTTATTTAAAAATTATCTTCTTGTTTAAAAAGTCATCTTTTTTGTTCAAAATTTAGTTAAAAATTCATCAATTTGGTTGAAAATTGAACTATTTTGTTGAAAATCCGTTTTTTTTGGGTCGAAAATGATGTTTTCAACTGAAAGTTTAACCATTTCATTTTTTGTAAAAAATTGATATTTTTTAGTGGAAAATTTAAGTATTTTTTTCAAAATGCATTTATTTTGCAATGTTTTACTCTATTATGTTTGAAGATTTTTAGAATGAACGTCATGAGTTCAAATAAATGTTAGCGTTTTGCGTCAAATATGAATATGTTACTTTTAGTCGACCGGGAAAATTGAAAAATTTGAATGGGAAACCCCGGGAATTTGAAATCGTCCGCCAAATCGCCACCCTATTTGTGATTCTGGTAATGATAATGTTGTGTGATTCTGGTTCAGTTTAAAAATGTTTTTGTATTTCCGTTTCCAGGTTCATTGGAGAACTTTTCAAACAAGGAATGTTGACAAAGAAGATTATGCATTTCTGTATAAATCACTTGTTGCAACACAGATACGAGGAGAGCTTAGAATGCTTATGTCAACTATTAACGACAATAGGAAAAAATTTGGAAACCAATGATGTAAGTATTTCGAAATTCTAGAAAAATTGTGTTATTCCGAGTTCTGCGAAAATTTAAATTTAATATATGAAAAATAGCTTTTTTTATACAAATTATTAATCAAAGTTTATATTTGACTTTTAAAAAAAATTAAAAGAGTAACTCATTCAGTTTGAAGAGAAAAAATTTAATATTTTAATTACTGTTTACCTCTTCTTGCTTAGTTCTGAATTTTACAAACATAACATTATTATCTACTGAAAAAAAATCAAAGTATGTGTTTTGATAACATTCTCTATTTTTTATACCAAATAGTAGATTTTTCAACTAATAAAGATAAATTTTGAACCAAAAA